>CM050175.1:53533958-53546458 GCA_027410445.1 Discoglossus pictus
AGGGCATTCCTAAATCCATTTAACCGATCATTTGGAATTTCAACCGTAAAGCATGGATCACAATGGACATCTTCAAGAACTTGTTCAGCGAGCAAGTTCAGTGAGCATTTCTGTCCATCTCTGCAACGCTATTGCAGGCGTAAAGGGATTGAGACCAAAACACTACTGTTAATGGACAATGCTCTAAGCCACCCTACCGACTTGGCTGAGTTCCATTGCTGCATCCCAGTGGAAGGAATATTCCTGCTACCCAATACTACTTCACTTATCCAGCCAATGGATCAGGGGGTCATTGCAACCTTCAAGGCTCGTTATCTTCACCAAACGTTATGCCAAATCATTGACCAGACAACAAGGCCAAACTATCCATGACAGATTTCTGCAAAAAGTACACCATCATGCAGGACATAACTGTAACAGAGTTGGAACACGAATCCAATATCTCCGCTGGTATACGGTAAAATATCCAAGAAGCACTACAGTCTCACCATTCCCGACCTCCCATATTGGACGACACACATTTTGGGAGTCAAATGAATACTGACTTTATTTTGTTGTGCAGCAATATTTATACACATCTCTTCCCACAGGCAATACACATGCCCATATTTGGCCACACAATACACATAAAGAGAACAATAGGTGGGTCACACCTCCCTGAGGCTACCTGGTAACTTTGATACAATCAGACATGGATTAGATCATCCTTCTTTGTTCTTATGGCTGAGAATGAAAACACTTTATACAATAGACTTCCTTATCTCTGGAGTCTCTGTAATAGGATTATCTATTAGCCAAGGCCAGCAAAAGTCTGGGCTAATATTCTGCAGAGCATAAACCAACATACATACAGTATAGCAATGTGATCATATTTTAACCAAGAATTAAATAACCATAAAACAGGGTAAAACAGTGATGGGTTCCGCTACACACCTTCCCCGTGACCATAAGCCGGCATACACGGTCTGATCCCAACGGATTGGCCTGGGGATGTCCGGACAAAAGTATTTGTTGGTCAATTCTCTAGTCTGACAACCCATCGGCATTTCTGCAATTCACATTTACTCACATTTCACATATCCCCAGATAGCTGGGATCTGAGCGCACAAAACTACCGAATAGCGCTCAGATCCTATTCACACAGTTCAATTGCCATGTAGCTAAAGTCTTTCCCATAGTCTTTCATTATATGAATGGGCTCCATGGCATAGCTATCTGTGGTATCATGGTTCACACAGGGCAAGTACCGAATGACCCCCCTGTATGTAAAGGACCAGAATGAGTGACATACACTCTGGTATGGCCGAATACTGTGTTTAAAGGGCAATCTGTCCCAGGGCCATAGTCGCAGGGCAGGAGGCTGGCAAACAGTCCTCTCCAAGACAAAGTGGCAAAAGGCACTTTGTCACCCATCTCCCCTTTGGGGGGAAGTCTAACCAGGCACCTGGATATTTCGCTGTGGTGATGGGGCAACACGCTGAGGGGACTTGAGGGGAAGAGGCCAGCGCCACTCTGCCTTGCTGCCAGCTCTTCTGCTGGGGTACTTGGGACATATTCCGGCTCAGTAGCCAGGGAAAGGTGGGGGTCAGTGGGGGTTAACATTTCCTCTGTTAACTCTGGGGCCACATTAGGAGTTAGCTGGGCAGGGTAATTTGTACTTACCCCCTCCTCCAGTTGTCCCAGTGAGGGTAGTTGGGGATCTGGACAGGCTGTCCAGCATCCCGGTAGGTCAGCACAGAGACCACGGTCCCATCTGCGCGGTCTGGGAGATTGGTGTCTCCCCTTGTTAGGGTAAGCTGTCGCTGGGGCGAGAGGGCGATACCTTCAGCTCCCTGGGGTTCACACTGCCGCTGGGGGGGAAGAACGCCACCTTCGGCCCCCTGGGGTACACACTGCCGCTGGGGGGGAAGGACGACACCTTCGGCCCCCTGGGGTACACACTGTCGCTGGGGAGGAAGGACGGCCCCTTCTGCTCCCTGGGGTACACACTGCCACTGGGGGGGAAGGACGACACCTTCGGCCCCCTGGGGTACACACTGCCGCTGGGGAGGAAGGACAGCACCTTCTGCTCCCTGGGGTACACACTGTCGCTGGGGAGGAAGGACGACACCTTCAGCTCCCTGGGGTACACACTGCCGCTGGGGAGGAAGGACGACACCTTCAGCTCCCTGGGATACACACACTGTCGCTGGGGAGGAAGGACAGCACCTTCTGCTCCCTTGGGTACACACTGTCGCTGGGGAGGAAGGACGGCCCCTTCGGCTCCCTGGGGTACACACTGCCGCTGGGGAGGAAGGACGACACCTTCAGCCCCCTGGGGTACACACCGCCGCTGGGGGGGGAAGGACGACACCTTCGGCCCCCTGGGGTACACACTGCTGCTGGGGAGGAAGGACGACACCTTCAGCTCCCTGGGGTACACACTGTCGCTGGAGAGGAAGGACGACACCTTCGGCCCCCTGGGGTACACACCGCCGCTGGGGGGGGAAGGACGACACCTTCGGCCCCCTGGGGTACACACCGCCACTGGGGGGGAAGGACGACACCTTCGGCCCCCTGGGGTACACACTGCTGCTGGGGAGGAAGGACGACACCTTCAGCTCCCTGGGGTACACACTGCCGCTGGGGGGGCGAATTAGTTGGAGTATTCCACGTGGAGCGGTGTCTGTTTCTGGGACAGTCTCTCTGCATGTGGCCCTGCTGGCTACACGTGTGGCACCTGATGTACCGTGGAGGGGTTTGGTAGTTCCCACCACCTGGACGCAGTGCTGGGGGGGGGGGGGGGGTTAATGGTGGGAGGTGGGTTAGCAGCTCCCAAGATGGAGCGCTCCCGTGCCCGCTGCTTTTCCATTATGTATTTGTGGACATCTGTCATTTACCATTCCAAGGTTTTTATGGGAAGCGTACCTGGGAAAAAGGCCAGTCTGCTTTTGAGTTCTCTTACAAACTCAGTCTGTGTGGCATTAAGAGGTACTGTAACCGCTACCCGGTCTCCCTCCATGAGTTCCTTTCTGTCTGCATCCCTGTAGTCCACGGCCGCCTCCTCCTCATCATGGAACGCTGTCCGAAAACTAGCCGGTTCCATCCTGCTGTAGCCAGGGGCGCTGTACGGATACTAGCGTTGCCCTCAATTTGTACTTCACGGAATGGTGTCTCCTGTAGCTGTCCTTCTGACCGTGGGAACAATTCTGCCACTTGCCACCAAATGTAACGGAGTTGGAACACGAATCCAATAACTCCGCTGGTATACGGTAAAATATCCAAGAAGCACTACAGTCTCACCATTCCCAACCTCCCATATTGGACGACACACAATTTGGGAGTCAAATGAATACTGACTTTATTTTGTTGTGCAGCAATATTTATACACATCTCTTCCCACAGGCAATACACATGCCCATATTTGGCCACACAATACACATAAAGAGAACAATAGGTGGGTCACACCTCCCTGAGGCTACCTGGTAACTTTGATACAATCAGACATGGATTAGATCATCCTTCTTTGTTCTTATGGCTGAGAATGAAAACACTTTATGCAATAGACTTCCTTATCTCTGGAGTCTCTGTAATAGGATTATCTATTAGCCAAGGCCTGCAATAGTCTGGGCTAATATTCTGCAGAGCATAAACCAACATACATACAGTATAGCAATGTGATCATATTTTAACCAAGAATTAAATAACCATAAAACAGGGTAAAACAGTGATGGGTTCCGCTACACACCTTCCCCGTGACCATAAGCCGGCATACACGGTCTGATCCCAACGGATTGGCCTGGGGATGTCCGGACAAAAGTATTTGTTGGTCAATTCTCTAGTCTGACAACCCATCGGCATTTCTGCAATTCACATTTACTCACATTTCACATATCCCCAGATAGCTGGGATCTGAGCGCACAAAACTACCGAATAGCGCTCAGATCCTATTCACACAGTTCAATTGCCATGTAGCTAAAGTCTTTCCCATAGTCTTTCATTATATGAATGGGCTCCATGGCATAGCTATCTGTGGTATCATGGTTCACACAGGGCAAGTACCGAATGACCCCCCTGTATGTAAAGGACCAGAATGAGTGACATACACTCTGGTATGGCCGAATACGGTGTTTAAAGGGCAATCTGTCCCAGGGCCATAGTCGCAGGGCAGGAGGCTGGCAAACAGTCCTCTCCAAGACAAAGTGGCAAAAGGCACTTTGTCACCCATCTCCCCTTTGGGGGGAAGTCTAACCAGGCACCTGGATATTTCGCTGTGGTGATGGGGCAACACGCTGAGGGGACTTGAGGGGAAGAGGCCAGCGCCACTCTGCCTTGCTGCCAGCTCTTCTGCTGGGGTACTTGGGACATATTCCGGCTCAGTAGCCAGGGAAAGGTGGGGGTCAGTGGGGGTTAACATTTCCTCTGTTAACTCTGGGGCCACATTAGGAGTTAGCTGGGGAGGGTAATTTGTACTTACCCCCTCCTCCAGTTGTCCCAGTGAGGGTAGTTGGGGATCTGGACAGGCTGTCCAGCATCCCGGTAGGTCAGCACAGAGACCACGGTCCCATCTGCGCGGTCTGGGAGATTGGTGTCTCCCCTTGTTAGGGTAAGCTGTCGCTGGGGCGAGAGGGCGATACCTTCAGCTCCCTGGGGTTCACACTGCCGCTGGGGGGGAAGAACGCCACCTTCGGCCCCCCTGGGGTACACACTGCCGCTGGGGGGGAAGGACGACACCTTCGGCCCCCTGGGGTACACACTGTCGCTGGGGAGGAAGGACGGCCCCTTCTGCTCCCTGGGGTACACACTGCCACTGGGGGGGAAGGACGACACCTTCGACCCCCTGGGGTACACACTGCCGCTGGGGAGGAAGGACAGCACCTTCTGCTCCCTGGGGTACACACTGTCGCTGGGGAGGAAGGACGACACCTTCAGCTCCCTGGGGTACACACTGCCGCTGGGGAGGAAGGACGACACCTTCAGCTCCCTGGGATACACACACTGTCGCTGGGGAGGAAGGACAGCACCTTCTGCTCCCTTGGGTACACACTGTCGCTGGGGAGGAAGGACGGCCCCTTCGGCTCCCTGGGGTACACACTGCCGCTGGGGAGGAAGGACGACACCTTCAGCCCCCTGGGGTACACACCGCCGCTGGGGGGGAAGGACGACACCTTCGGCCCCCTGGGGTACACACTGCTGCTGGGGAGGAAGGACGACACCTTCAGCTCCCTGGGGTACACACTGTCGCTGGAGAGGAAGGACGACACCTTCGGCCCCCTGGGGTACACACCGCCGCTGGGGGGGAAGGACGACACCTTCGGCCCCCTGGGGTACACACCGCCGCTGGGGGGGAAGGAAGACACCTTCGGCCCCCTGGGGTACACACTGCTGCTGGGGAGGAAGGACGACACCTTCAGCTCCCTGGGGTACACACTGCCGCTGGGGGGGCGAATTAGTTGGAGTATTCCACGTGGAGCGGTGTCTGTTTCTGGGACAGTCTCTCTGCATGTGGCCCTGCTGGCTACACGTGTGGCACCTGATGTACCGTGGTGGGGTTTGGTAGTTCCCACCACCTGGACGCAGTGCTGGGGGGGGGGGGGGGTTAATGGTGGGAGGTGGGTTAGCAGCTCCCAAGATGGAGCGCTCCCGTGCCCGCTGCTTTTCCATTATGTATTTGTGGACATCTGTCATTTACCATTCCAAGGTTTTTATGGGAAGCGTACCTGGGAAAAAGGCCAGTCTGCTTTTGAGTTCTCTTACAAACTCAGTCTGTGTGGCATTAAGAGGTACTGTAACCGCTACCCGGTCTCCCTCCATGAGTTCCTTTCTGTCTGCATCCCTGTAGTCCACGGCCGCCTCCTCCTCATCATGGAACGCTGTCCGAAAACTAGCCGGTTCCATCCTGCTGTAGCCAGGGGCGCTGTACGGATACTAGCGTTGCCCTCAATTTGTACTTCACGGAATGGTGTCTCCTGTAGCTGTCCTTCTGACCGTGGGAACAATTCTGCCACTTGCCACCAAATGTAACGGAGTTGGAACACGAATCCAATAACTCCGCTGGTATACGGTAAAATATCCAAGAAGCACTACAGTCTCACCATTCCCGACCTCCCATATTGGACGACACACAATTTGGGAGTCAAATGAATACTGACTTTATTTTGTTGTGCAGCAATATTTATACACATCTCTTCCCACAGGCAATACACATGCCCATATTTGGCCACACAATACACATAAAGAGAACAATAGGTGGGTCACACCTCCCTGAGGCTACCTGGTAACTTTGATACAATCAGACATGGATTAGATCATCCTTCTTTGTTCTTATGGCTGAGAATGAAAACACTTTATGCAATAGACTTCCTTATCTCTGGAGTCTCTGTAATAGGATTATCTATTAGCCAAGGCCTGCAATAGTCTGGGCTAATATTCTGCAGAGCATAAACTAACATACATACAGTATAGCAATGTGATCATATTTTAACCAAGAATTAAATAACCATAAAACAGGGTAAAACAGTGATGGGTTCCGTTACAATAACAAACATTGTTTTTTGCTGGAATGATGTGACATAGCAATGCCTTAAAGCTGTGTGGAAGAAGATATGGCCAGAGCAGTGTGCATATATGCAACCAGAACATCCCATCATAGCGGAGGTAGCAGACCTGTTCAATACAGCTAGACTGGGAGATGCACATTCCCTGGACATTCAAGATTTGGAGCCCAGGATAGCAGTGACTCTTCCACAGAGGAACAAAAGGGACTTTCCACTGAGTTCCTCAGAAAAACTTTGTGTTCCATTCATTACCTTATGGATGTTTTAGTGGCAAATAATCTGGACTCTGGGAGGAGCAGAAATGTGAGACCCAGAGTTATTGGGGCAATATTTTGCTACCAGCATCTGCTGGATGGCTACAGAAAAAAAAGACAGATGTCCCTTTTCTTCTGTTTTCAAAATGTTTAACTTTATATTAACTTTTGCAAATTCTATTTTTTTTTGTGTGCCTTTTTTCCCTATTTTAAAATGACCTCTTTTAGCTCTATTTTGCTTAACAATCCTATTGCCTGGAAGCACTGGTGTAGAAAAAGCGGGCGAGAGGGGCATGCTGGCCCAGGCGTTACCTCCTTGGATGCGGCACCAGCTGTGGCGAGAACGCTGGTGAATGGCTGCTGATGCCGGCCCTGCGGGCAAGTGTGTGTGTGTCCCAACTTCTGAGCAGCCGGAATCCCGAGCCTGGAACCAACCAGCAAGCTGTGGGATAGAAGCAAAAGCATGTCTGTGGCTGCAATGAAGCAAACTGTGCCTCTTAACATGCAGGTCCTTGAAAAACCATAAATGAGCAACATGCTCTTACAGATAATAAGCAAAATCAGGTCCTTTTCCTGTCCAATCCATACACTTTAATTTAGTATATGTGTCTGTGAGTGTGTGTCTGTGTAAGCCTGTGTGTGTGTGTGTGTGTGAGTATGTCTCTGTGTGAGTCTCTCTGTGTGCATGTGTGTGAGTGTCTGTCTGCAGGCTTGTGACTGTTTGCTTGTGTCTTTGTGAGTCTGTGTGTGAGTCTCTGTCTGTGAATTTGTGATTGTGTGTGAGTGCCTCTCTGTGTATGTGAGAGTCTCTCTCTGTGAGTTTGTCTGTGTCTGTCTGAGCGGGGGGGGGGGCAAGGGGGGTAAAGGGAGAGAAAGGGGGAGAGCAAATGAAGGGGAGGGGAGAGAGAGAGGAGGGGAGAGAGAGAGAGGAGGGGAGTGAGAGAGAAGGGGAGGGGAGGGAGAGAGAAGGGGAGGGGAGGGAGAGAGAAGGGGAGGGAGAAGAGGGGGGAGAGAGAGAGGGTGTGACAGAGAGGAAGAGAGAAAAAGAAGGGGGAGGGAGAGAAGAGAGGAGAGAGAGAGAAGGGAGAGAGAGACATGGGAGAGAGAGACAAGGGAGAGAGAGACAAGGGAGAGAGAGAGAGGGGTGAGAGAGAGAAGGTGGAGAGAGAAAGGAAGAGAGAAGAGAGGGTTAAGAGAAAGGTTGAAAGGTGACAGATAGCAAAGGGAGTAAGAGTGTGGAGTGTGTGAGAGAGAGGAGGTAGGAAAGGTGAGGAGAGATAGGGGAGGAGGAGGAGAGAAAAGGAGAGAAGATATATTCTTAATTATGCCCACAGGGGAGGCCGCAAACTTAGGGGTAGCTCCGGGCACAAAAAGCTCTAACTACACCACTGCCCGGAAGCTACTGACAAAGTCATGAAAAGTATGAATATGTTTGTCCAATAAAAATGGTATCACTATATACTGAAATACTCCGTATATATACTGATTATTCACCTAAATCTATCTATCTATCTATACACATATGTGTTTTAGACGTTTAAATGTGAACACAGATGTACTATTTATTTACTGTACTACTGTACGGTGGAGGCTTCTACACCTCAGTTGTCCACCAAAAATTAAATGATTGTTGTGGCAAACTACCTCCCCACAAAATATACTACACAACATAGGAACCGGCCCCACACTGATGAGAGGCAGTAACCTTTAAACAGCTGTACGTGCGTGGGACTCCAGGCTTTGTGCAAAGCAGTGTAATACACAAGGCAAGTGCTTAAAGGAAGCAATGTTTAAAATGGTAATGGATTACAAGAGCGAAGCCTTTGTGGGCATATTTGCATGTCCCTGACCAAGTTCCCAGAATGCAGTGTAATAACTGTATATCTCAGAATTCTGGACATGAAACAAGCTTTTTTAACTAGTTTTAGATGTACAAATTTTAATACAAATGTACTATTTATTTATGAAAGAGTAATAGATAGATAGATAGATAGATAGATAGATAGATAGATAGATAGATAGATAGATAGATAGATAGATAGATAGACAGACAGACAGATAGATATTTACAGCCAAACTCTTCTTATGGATATCCAAACCGAATCAGTGTGAAAATCAAGGAGGAGGGGGGCTGACAATGTCCTGTAGTGTAGTGTATTAATTATAAATTATTCTTATTCATTTTTACATTAATTTAAAAATAAATATGTGTATAAAACATTCAAATATCACAAACAGAAAAAAGCAAAATAACGTGACAGCTCTTTCTATTAGTCAGCATGATGCAAAGAATAAATTAATATTCTGTGCCAAGAAATATGGATTTGGCTGCTGCAGACAAACCAGCAATAAACAAAACATAAATTAAAAACATTAACTTCTGCAGGTAATAAAGACCTAATGAAAAAAAAGTTAATTCTACAGTTACTCCTGTTCGTGTTGAACTATTACTATTTTTTTTATTCAGAGTCCATCTGGAGCTCTCCCAAAACCACTTCACACCTAATGGATAAGTTTATAATTATGCCATGGTGACCACAATTACATTTATTCTGTTGATTGAACAAACACCTCTTTATTTGTTGAAATAAATACTATCATAAATACTATCATCTATCATGTTTTTAGTTGGTCAGTCATGTCCGACTCAATGTGACCCTATGAACACAGCACACCAGGAATATCTTGTGTCTGGTTGTGCTTTACCATAAGGTTTTCGGGGCAATGATACTGTAGTGGGTTGATAGTTCCACTTCTAGTGGACCGCGATTTGTTTGATCTCTCTGCTATGACCTGCCCATCTTGGGTGACCCTACATAGAATTGCTCACAGCTTCATTAAAGTTCACAAGCCCCTTCACCATGACAAGGTAGCGATCCAGAAGGTTATTTTCGATCATACTTAAGTGAAAAACTTTAAAAACTATGGAAATAAGTTTGATTTATTTTAACTAACATTAAAATCAGCATTAGTAAAAAATGTTGGCTTATTATTAAACTATGTAATACAGTCATGAAAAATTAATTTTATTTCTATATACACCCAAATGTAAATACAGCAGTAAAGTGTATATAACGTCTGGTGAAAAATAGGAATGGAGGACTGACGCGTTTCATCCTTTAAAAATTCATCAGGGCTTCCTTCCTTCTCTCTGTTTTGTAATTATATATGTATGTGAGTATGTGATTCATAGAGACAGTGTGTGCTTTCCCAATGCTCTATATATCTATTTCCTTCCCTGTCAGACACTTGCCAGCCAGACTCCTTATTGCAGGGTGAAACATGGCCTCAGGGTTCAGGCTGCCCTCAGGAACACTACATGCCGTAGGGAACAAGTGCACGATCACATCGGAAACTACTGCCGGTATTTTGTATTGAGAAATCAGAATGTGCATTCTTTAGTAGCCGTGGAAGGATAGCAAAATAATACATAGGACTGGAATAGACTAGCAGGATGACCTGGTGTTAAGGATTTATAAGGGGCTTATACTATACCAGCATCCTTAACATATAGTTACCGGTGACATTGAGGTCTCAGTGTTTCTGTCACACATACAGAAAAGTGTTTTACGAAAGTTTGTTTGCCAAGTAAGGGCGCTATGCTAATCCCGCAAACATTGATTGCTTTTTGCACTGACAACATGGGTGTCTGTATAGACCTCATAGTATATTAGGGGTTAATAGTTGTCCCATTGAAAGTCTGTATAGAACCCTATGGGTGTTAGGGAGTTAATAGTTGTGTTGTAGGGGTCTACATAGACTGCTATGGGACTTAGGGGATTAATGAGGGACCCATGGGGGTGATAGGGAGTTTATATTAGAAGCCGCATGTGTACTTATACCACTCCCACTGCAAGGGTTACATTTTTAGATGGAGTGGGTCTTTTAAGGAGCCAAGTGGCAGGAGGGTTTAATTTTTAAATGCCGATTGGGCATTTTGGGTATGTCCTCCACTGAAAACTCTTGCGGTCAAGGCATGGATTCACAGATGTGGGTTGAGCGCCCTAATGTGGGCGAGTAAAGATTTATATAATGGTGTAATGTAGGGAAAAAAGCTGCGTATGCGATTTACTGCAGTGCCCTAAGTTAGAGCATTTGATTTATATGGAGGCCTACAATAGCAATGTGAGGTTTTCTATTATATATTATAAAGGCATATTTAGGTTTCCTGGATTATGAATGTACCTAATAGAAGAGAATCAGTAGTTTATGAAAACACTTTTTCGCATAAAATAATACCAAAATAAACATTAATAAATTTACCCTAACATTTGCTAAATGTTTTGAGTTTGCAAGCAATGGATTTTCCGAGTTAGTATCCCCAGAAATCCCTGCTAAAAATAGCATACAATGTATAATTAATTTTGGCCAATCACAGGCAGCTAATCCACTGTATCAATCAGTGATGGCAATTTGTGAAGGAAGGCATCATGGGATGAGTAGTCCTCTGAACAAGGAGGAATCAGACATTGCTGTGTAGATATCTGCACTGTGCTGACTTAAAGGTTAGTAAAATGATAACATTTGTACCCAAATGCAGTGTTTCTACTGGTAGGTACACTGTGCCTATGTAAGCCGCTCTGGGGGTGTGGAAAACAAGTTTTATTTTTTAAATAAAATAATTGTGTGTGTGTATAGAATGACTCAATGTAATGTGTGTGTCTGATATAAGCAACAGGTGTTGGATTAGAGAAAGGGAACAACAGGGAAACTTGAGCTGGTATATATTAAGCAATAAAGTTCATGAATACTGTGGAGTTGTAATGCTAAAATAAAATAATAGCTAATCATTGCTAAATACTCGCTATAGGGATGATGGAGTGTATAACGTAGGAATGCCACAGATGGATTTAACCCTACTCTCTCCACTTTTATACCACCACTAGCGAATTACCCGTCAAAAAATGACAGCAATAGAATTGTAAGTCAAGGAATGTTATTTGGGCCAGACATTATTTTTTACGGTGGTCAGAGATCTCGCTGCGGATTGCGAGGCTCGCGATGTGCGCCTTCGCGCCTTTTGTTGTCATTGTAAGTTCGGCGTTGATCTGCTTTTTGCGCTTATTGCAAGGCTATGAGCAGCGTTGGCGCTCGTTGTGAGGCGCGCAGTGAATGTCTTTTGCGTTTATTGGGATTTATTTTTTTGTGTATATGTATGTTGTGATGCTAATTAAATAAGTATTAAATTAATAAATGAATATACTTTACCTATTTGTAAGTAATACATACAGGAAGCATTGTGCTGAAGAGCTGACAATCTGTTTTGATGTTTCTGCAGCATCCAATGTCTTTGCACTGTTGGTGAGCTGAGGTGTAAGTGTCAGCAATGTGTGCAGTGTGTAGTGTAAATAGGCTGCGTGCGCGAGGGGAAGCCGTTAGTGTAGCTGGGTACTTCCGCATTGTGTAAGTTAGTGTTGTAAAATGGCAGCGAATGTGTATGTGGTAGGCGGGTTTGTATGATGAAGCGTCCTTGCTAATGGTGTATGTTGTAGGTCGTACAGGTTTTTCTAAAAGCCGTATTTGCTTAGTGTAATTTAGCAGCTTTAGGGGTCATGTAGCCTCTTTTTCGTTTTTTTCGGCTGACATTTTTTCTCTCGCTTAGGAGATTTTCGAGTGGCTAAACTTTGTAAATTTGACAGAATTCGATATTTAAGCAGAGTTGCAGAAGTTCTGGGTGTCCCCCCTTGGTGTGGGTAAGGATTTTATGTTA
>CM050175.1:53551458-53603958 GCA_027410445.1 Discoglossus pictus
AGAGAAAACTAAATAAACATGTTTGCTCTGCATCAATGTCCAGATAAAAAATAAAATAAACCAACAACAATAAGCACCACTAATTATCAGCTTTAACAAAATATTAGTGACACATTTGTCATTTACCTGCTAATTGCCTTTTACGTACAACAACGTTTAACAGTAAACCCAAACTTCAATCTATCCAAAAAAAATAACCAACATAAAACAGCATAGTCCAAGAAATAGTGAAAACACATACTAAATAACATTTTGAATTCTCAATTCCCAGCCCTAATGTACAATGTTAAGCACAAAACCTAACCACACACATAAAATAGAACACTACAACAAATACTACTAACACCGAACAAACAAGAATACAAACCTTCTTTTCACAGCCACAACATATAAGCCGTTAAGTAAAATATAAGAATACTATTACAACAATCCCATGCAGGACAAATTAGAAAGAGCAATATATTAATACAATTTTTTTGCCCTCTACTATGCCTCTAAGCCAAAACTACAACATAAAAAGCAATTAACAAACAAAACAAAAACTAAATTTCAATTAACACTATAAACCTACTACATCTACAATAAGCTATAATGCAATTACCTTGAGTGTGCTAAACATCTAAGGCAAAAATTACAAGAGACAAAGTAAGAGCAAAAAAATAAAACACTCTCATTTAACAATAGAAAGAAAGTTCAGCTACAATCAACTACAATCGCATACAAACAAACTGTTGCAAATAAAAGATTTCATAAACCAACCTAACATCTCAAACTAAACTAATGATACATTATTTTCTTTTACAGACACCGGAGCAGAAGGAAATTCGACGAGAAAAAGAACGCAAAAGAATTGCAAGCAAAAGACTATCACCTGCAAAAATAAAAGATACACCAAAAAAAGCCACTAAAAAAACTAATCATTTAAAACCTGTTCCTGAAACATTTCAAATGATGAATTACAAAATGAAACTGATATATGCTTTGCAAATTGTCCTTTACTCAAGTCTTTAGCAATAGAAGTTCATAATTGTGGGGACATGAATACTCAATGTCAGTTTTGTGAGGCTTATCATTTTAAACAGGAAAGACCCAGAGATGGCCAATTCAAACTACAAACATTTCAAGACAAACATAAGATCCTACAATAGTGCCATATCCTTTGCATCTATGGGGGCAACATTAGCTGCTAATGTACCAGGACATGGTCCATACTGTTTTAAAGTTCAAGGCCAAATTTACCATCGGACTTCCCATTTACATCCAGAGGAAGGAGAGCAAAGAAAATGTGCTCAACTATATGTCCTAGATACAATGGAAGCTATTGACCAACGTATGCAGCTGCAAGAAAATAAAAAATGCTTACCCAGTGTTTTTATAGAGCTAGATAACATTATGGCCAATAACCCCTACACTAAAGCTTATAAAAAATTGGCAGAAGTAGAAAATGAACAACAACTTCATGCAGAAAGACATCAATTAGCAATCCAAAAGGTCAATATGGTGCTTAAAACAGATAGACATACTGATAAACGCAGTTATAACTTGCCAACATCAAATGAGGTTGCAATGGTGTTTCAAAATGTTGAAGGAGAACCACCATTTCAAAGAGACATTAGAATATATCCCGGAAATGAGGAGCAACCATTCATTACTATTAGTATCTTAAGTCCAAACTTAGATCCAATGACATATCCAATTATTTTCCCACACTGAGGGGCAGCTTGGCAACCAAAATTAACCCTTCCAAGTTACCCAAATGCTAAAGCCAGAATGCGAAATAATGTTTCGCTGCTTGAATTTAAAGTAGCTCAAATTGCAATTCAAAATACATTTAAACCAATTTTATGTGGTGGAAAACTACCACAACAATGGATTATTGGTTCTTATTTGCAAGTTGAGGCCAAGAATTTAAACTTAATAAAATATCAACAAGATAAACTACTTGTAGAACAATATTGTGGATTAATGGACTATGTTGCTGAGGTGGCTACAAGCAGAGACATGACCGCTGGCAAAGCCATCATTTTACCATCTTCTTTTCAGGGATCTCCTCGAAATATGAGAGAAAGATACAATGATGCCATGGCTATTGTCACCAAATTTGGAAAACACGATTTATTTATTACATTTACATGTAATCCCCAATGGCCAGAAATTACACAAAATTTACTTCTTGCCCAAAGTCCTTCCGATAGACCAGATTTAGTAGCCAGAGTTTTCGAAATTAAATTAAATTAAGAGAAACTTAAAAAAAATAAATAAATAAATAAATTTAATTAAATTAATTAATACGTAACATCACTATAAGTCACTTATTTGGCAAATGTCTTGCTTATGTATATACAATTGAATTTAAAAAAAGAGGCCTTCCACATGCACATCTTCTTGTAATCCTTCAAGAAAAAAATAAATTAGATACTGGTGACAAAGTGGATTCAGTCATTGTTGCTGAACTACCAGATCCAGAACTATATGGTAGACTATATGAGATTGTAACTCATCGCATGATTCATGGACCCTGTAGCGCCCTTAATCCACAATCACCATGTATGGAAAATAATAAATGTTCCAAAGATTTTCCAAAAGATTATAGAGACAAAACTTTTGCCAATTGTGATGGCTATCCACTTTATAGAAGAAGAGGAGATACAGTAGTGCCATTATTCGTGGCAAAAAGGTTGACAATAGATATGTAGTACCCTACAATCCACATTTACTCATGAAGTATAATGCACACATTAATGTAGAAGCCTGCACTTTCATCAAATCCATTAAATATGTCTACAAATATATTTACAAAGGCTATGATGCAGCTACTGTAGTCGTCAAAAGTGCAGACAACACCGAAAGCACTGAGTTAGTACATGATGAACTTGCATCTCATGTAGATGCTCGCTATGTAAGTGCACCAGAAGCTATGTGGCGCCTTTTAAAATTTGAAATGCATGATAGATCACATTTAGTACATAGATTAGCAGTACATTTGCCACAAAGACATTTAGTGTATTTCCATGCTGGAAATGAAAGTAATGCATTGGCTCAAAGTGAGCATCATCACACTACACTATCTGCATGGTTTGAATTAAATTCTACAGATTCACAAGCAACACAATTCTTATATATTGAAATTCCATATCACTATGTTTTTGTGAATGGATTATGGAGACCAAGAAAAAGCAGAGGAAATAAATAATCCCAAGGATTTACACAGAGACCTTGAACGTTTCTGCTTACGACTATTACTTTTAAATGTTCCTGGAGCACAACGTTTTGAACACTTAAGAACTGTTAATGACATAGTATATGAATCCTTCAATTTAGCTGCAAGAAATAGAAACTTACTAGCTGATGATACAGAATGGGAAAGATTTCTAGAAGAAGCAGCACTATGTCAAATGCCACAGCAGATGAGGGAACAATTTGCATTCATTTGTATCTTCTCAAATGCTCCAAATGCATTAGCTTTGTGGGACACATTTACAAGTAATATGGCTGAAGACTTTATGCAACGATACAATGAACCTATTGCACACTTAAAAGCATTAATGGAAATCCAATCCAAGTTTTTTAACTCATGGATTAAGTTGTGCAAGTTTTCATCTGCCTGATCCAGGTCTTGTAGTTGAATGTCATGAATGTCATAGTCTTCAAAGTTTATGTCATCTATAAGTACAAAGGACAGAAGAAGGACTTGCAACTTTAAATACATTACAATTGCAAGCATTTAATGCCATCAAAAATGCACTAAATGATGACATGGTCAAAGAGCGTTATTTCTATCTTGATGGACCTGGCGGATCAGGAAAAACATATCTATATAATTTATTAATGAGATTTGTACGAGCACAAGGTCAAATAGCACTGCCATTTGCCACCACTGGAATTGCTGCACTTTTGTTAGAAGGTGGAAGAACTGTACATAGTGGGTTTAAACTGCCAGTGCCTATTTTAGAAGCCTCAGTGTCAGATATTCGCATGACATCATTACAAGCAAAAAAATTGAAAAAAAAGTAAATTAATTATAATAGATGATGCCACAATGATGTCATGCTATGCCCTCCAATGTATTGATCATTTGCTTCGTGAAGTCATGGATAATACTTTTCCATTTGGTGGAAAGGTAATGTTGTTAGGTGGCGATTTTAGACATACCTGTCGTTGTACATGGAAATCGAACTGTATAAATCGAAATATGTATAAAGTCAAGCACACTATGGAAACATTTTACCCATCTTCAACTGCAACAAAATATGAGATCAGAAGACCAAAATAATTTCAATGATTGGCTTATTGAAATTGGAGAAGGCAGAACAGAAAAAATAGCAAATTTACCTGACGACACTGTGCACATCCCACCTCATATGATTTGTCACCAAGATCTTATATCGGCTATATTTTAAGGTACCATAAATAACCAGGAATATTCAGAGCTTGCCAACCAAGTCATCCTAACCTGTAAAAATAAGGATGCATTAATCCTCAATAATGAAATCTTTAAAAAAAATGTAATGCACCCCAAAGAAATGATCACAGTGCTGATTCTGTACTTGCTGATGACCAAGAAAGTCAGGCAAACTTTTCCACTGAATTCATAAACTCATTAAATCCTTCTGGAATGCCACCACATATTTTGCAGCAAAAGAAAGGTGCAATTGTCATGTTACTGCGAAATATGAACCCCAAAAAAGGCCTATGCAATGGCACAAGATTAATTGTTCAACAATTAAAGGACCATTTCATAGATGCTGAAATTTTAACTGGTACCCATAAAGGAGAGAGAGTTTTCATACCAAGGATAGATTTAGCACCAAGTGAAAGTAGTCTCCCTTTTATACTTCAAAGAAGACAATTTCCCATCATTATGGCATTTGCCATGACCATTAATAAATCACAAGGACAAACTTTCAAATCTGTGGGTATTTTCTTAGAACAACCAGTATTTGCACATGGCCAATTATACGTTGCCTTATCACGGTGCAAAAATACACAGGCTATTACAGTTTACATTGAAAACAATGAAAGTCAAGGTGATTTATTAGAGGATGGATGCATTTTTACTAAAAACATTGTCTACTATGAAGTACTCTAACTTTCCATCAAACAAACAAAAGCCATGCAAAACCAATTTAAAAGCAAACGCAAAAACCTAAAAAAAACACAATATAATCACAACATTTTTACAAAATGTTCA
Source organism: Discoglossus pictus (assembly GCA_027410445.1). NCBI lineage: Eukaryota > Metazoa > Chordata > Amphibia > Anura > Alytidae > Discoglossus > Discoglossus pictus. The sequence goes on from CM050175.1 coordinate 53,556,650, forward strand.
CACAACTGTCATTATTACGCCACAGAAATTAGGTTTACAACAACAATATTTTCCTATTAAACTACATGAAATTGTAAAACACATAGAGAACAGTGGTTACACATCGCGGAACAACTTTAAGTTCTCGCAATCTCTATGTGCCATTTAAAACAATTACTACACCAACAAACAAAGGTCAACCATTCAAAACTACAAATCAATAAACAATTCAGTCATAATTCATGCAAGTACTGTTTATGCATGATTAGCTCCACAAAACACTTGCCTTGCATTATTTTGACAAATTCTGTTCAAATGTTAATTAACTATGTTACTGTTTCTAATGTTACAGGTTTGAAAAAAATATTTTCAAGTTCCTTACTTAGACGCATGAGAAAGTTCAAGTTTCAAAAAATATACTTTCAAGTTCATTACTTAGACATATTACAAAGTTCATGTTAAGAGCACAAGAACGTTTTGAGGCACAATGTAAATGTTGTCTTTTATGTTAAACATTAATCCAGGGAGTAATACGATTGTCAGTTAATGGGGTCAGGAAGGAATTATTTTTTCCCCTGCTTTGATAAAATTTGCTAAATTTCAAAGAGGGTTTTTACTGTTTGCCTTCCTCTGGATTCAATGTATATTTAAGTTAACAATTCTTCAGATAGAACTTGCATGTTAAAAAAACATTACCTCAAGTTTACAATACTGATTAATTGAAAGTTCAACTGTTCTTACATTCAAATGTTAATATTTTTACTACAAAACACTTTAACAGTTACTGTTGAACAAAAGAAAATGTTACAAAAATAAACATGTTTAATATCACAATAGTATTTATTTCATCATAACTAAAACCTTACAAGTGTCAAATATGTATATTAATAACTAAACAACTTTACAAACATACACATCTCATTGCCGTCATTTTTTGACGGGCAAGTTACTAGTATATATATAATTAAAACTATCTTTTTGTCCCCGGTCTCTGTTCTATACCAGTTTCTATGCAAAGAATAGTTGCCTCCTGGCAATGACTGAGCAATAAGATCCAGTGTAAAAAAAAACAGCTACACAATTCATCTTGTTATTTTTAATAAATGACAAATTTGCTGGATTCAAGCATTTATTTTGATGCTGACACAAAGTAAGTGCATTAAATCATTGGTAATCATTCTAGCTGGGTCTGATCGGGTCTGTGTTTGTGACTGTGATATAATGATACAGTAAGTAAAACAACAGGAGGCATTTCAATAAAGGAAATTTGAATAGTCTCGGGAAAAAATGCCTTGTGTGTCAGGAGAGGTTCATTAATCAAATGAGCAGCACTCGCTTAATTGCAACTCACTGGTAAGTTTGTAACGATAACTAAAGAAAAGTTTGGAAACATCTGACACAAGCAATATGTGATGTATCACTTTATTTAAAGGAATACTCAAAAAGCTTCATATTTGTCAGTATTAGAAAAATTTCACAGTATTGTAAAAGAAAACTGTATATTTATTGGACTCTGCTTGGGTAATAGTAGATTACACATCTTGGGTTATACTACTGGAGCTTGCTCTTCTATTTAGGCTGTTGATGGTGGAATATAAATTGATACCATCCATTTCTCATGGATCATCTGGATACTTCAATAAACACAAGTGTCAATCTCAGCAGTCTCTATAGCAATGCTAGGAAATGGTTGGTTGTTGTTTAGTTTTTCAGTCACACCCAACTCTCTGTGCCCCTATGGACTGCAGCACTCTAGGCACATCTTGTGTCTGGTTGTACTTATAGATACTGGAGTGGGTTGCCAGTTCCTTCTCCAGTGGACTGGGATTTGCATCACCTCTCTTCTATGACCTACCCATCTTGGGTGACCCTACATGGTATAGCTCAAAACTTAATTGAGGTACACAAGCCCATTCACTGTGACAAGGTATCAATCCAGAAGGGGAAGGAATGTTACCCACTACACTAGCCCTGACATCCTTCCATATTCCTACATATCTACAGTATATAAATCCCTTCCAATGGCAGGAAGGACTGCCATGGTAGAGGGGTTAAATTTAGGTATCATAGGGGTCCATGAGTACCTTTGTGATCATAGTTTAGTAAGGCAAGGGGGTCCATATCGTATAGGGGCTAACTTTAAGTACCATGGGGGTCCATAGAACCCAATATGGTTATAGTATTGTTGGGGGAATCGGAAGGGAAACCTGGGCTCATAGGGTTAGCGGTTATTAAGGAGCATTCAGGGGGATTTCCTGGCTCATATGATGTAATGGTAGTGGTAGTAACCCGTTATTTGTTTCAAACTTGAACAACTAAACATCAGATTCAACACAATTATGTTGTTAACTCCTACATAGTTTTGTTCAGTTCTTCAGTCGTGGTGACCAGGCAAATTTGTCTGTGTTTGTGCTTATCCATATCATTTTCTTGGCAAAGATACTTGAGTGGGTTGTCGGACCTCTTTGATATGACTTGGCCCATCTTGAGGGACCCTGCATGGTATTTCTCCCAGTATCATTGAGGTACACAAGCCCCTTCACCCCAACAATGTAGTTATCCAGAAGGGGCTATAATATGTAAGGTCACCAAAGATAGGCAGGTCATAGCAGAGAGGAGGAACTGGCAACCCATTTTAGTATCTTTGCCATAAAAGCCTTATTGATTGGTACAACTAGACACAAGATGTGCCTGGAGTGCTTCAGTCCTTAGGGTCACGGGGAGTCAGACATGACTAAACAACAACAAAAAACAGTTAATACAATTAATACACTCTATATAAGCTTAAAACAACTTCCCTATGGGGTGAAAATGCTCTAATGAAAATGCAATGTTTTGACAAGATACCCAGGAAGCAATGTGATAAAAAACTAAAAGAAACCTTAATGTTCTAATTAGTAGGGGCTCTTATAATGCTTTACAGATGTCTCTGGCAAATAACAGTTTAAGCAGATGTAAACACAGTGAGATGTTTCAGTGCGCTCCAGTCCTGCGACTGATGTCTCTCCGCTCTCTTGTTAGCACACAGTATCTTTGCCATAAATCCCTCAGCCTGTAGCAAGGGGCTGCACGCAGCTGTATATTTAGTGAAAATTACGGGCAGATAAATTGTGTTCTCTGAATTGTGATCTGACAACAGGCTGCTCAATTATTAAAGAAGAATAAATCAGAGCTGGAAGACGTTGCTATGGTCATCAGAATCCATGGCAAGTGGAGATGTTTTACGTGCACTTGTATTTGTATTTACTCTACTGTCTGTTATTCTGTGGAGCCTATGGGATCTACACCTAAATAAAGGACCAATGTGATCCTTTTAATCCTGTATGATCTTTATAGTAACAAAAATTAGCAAATTTTAAAAGCAGTGGCAGCTGGTGACTTTCTAAGTTGGTGGGGCAGAAGATAGAGACCTGGCCCCTCCTCTTACATTGACCCCACCCAACAGTAAGAAACCCCTCCCCTTCACAACATGTTACCTGTATAGGCCCTGCCCAGTGACACAGACTCCACCCACTTACTTGAATTTTTTTCCCCTGTCACTTTACTTACTTATCTTGATGAGGGTGAGGTGGTGCTGGTTCTGCTCACCTTTCTTATGCTGGGAAGTTCCTCCATTTTCTTGATGACATGAAAGAGAACACATAAAAGACATGTTAGATCAGGACATGTTCTGTGGGGATAAAGCATAAAAAGCGTTTCACTATTAAATGCTTCCGAGTTTGGATATAGAGCTTTTAAAAAATATGAGAAATTGCTTGAGATTACTTGCAACGGTCTTGTGACTTATCGGATATCTCCACCAATCTCTGTAATGTAATTCACAATAGTCTAGCATTTACTAAGGAAACTCCAGTGATATTTAAAGAAAAAAAATCAAATCACTCTGTTATAGTAAAGGGGGCATAGATGGATAAGACACAGAGAGCTTTTAGCTTGAAGCAAAGCCTAGCATGGATTATGCATAATGGTATTGGATTACAACAATAAAGCCTTTGTGGACATATTTGAATGTCCCTGCCCAAGTTCCCAGAATGCAGTTGAATAACTGTATTTTTTGGAATTCTGAGCAAAAAATATTTTTTTAACATTTATTTTAGACATTCAATTGTGAACACAAATGTACTATTTATTTATTGTACTACTTTACGGTAGAGGGATTCTATCAGTCTGTTGCCCACAGTAAATTACATTTTATATATATATATTTGTTGTCGTAATTGCAAGTTTGTGTGTAACTCTTGTAAAGTTACGGGCTTGCGCATGCCGCGGCCTGCAATGGCATCGCCATTTTTCTTTTAAGCCTGTAACTCTATTTTAACCGTCGCCATTTTTTTTTCAAGCCATAACTCGAAATCCATTCGGAGGCTGCAAAAAGATGCCAATTGAATAGCAAATTAGCTTGCAACCTCATAGTACTGCCTGCCTCACCCCATGGGCCCATTGTGGCCCTCACCTGTCTCCCTTGGCCTATTGCAGGCCTTGCGGGCCCACAAGGTGGGAGGGGGACAGGCAAGGGCCGCAATGGGCACAGGGGAAGAGGCATGTAGCCCGTAAGTGAGGTTACAAGCTAATTTGCTATTCAATTGGCATCTTTTTGTGGGCTATGAACGGCTTCTGAGTTACAGGCCTGCAAAATATGGCAACCGTGTGGCAAACAACAGAATTGCGAGGCTTAAAAATTTGATGCCGTCATTTTTGACAGGTAAGTCGCTAATATATTTGTTTATAATATGTTTATATCTATAGTTGTATATAAGTTATTGTAAAATAAGAAACATTTACAAGAAAATGTGATAATGTGTTAATATAGACTTCGGTTTTCTAAGTCCTGTATTTTTAGTGTTGAAGAATGTGATCATCTCTATTTCAAATGCTTTGCTCTCTTGGACATTTAATTTTCCTCTGAGTATTTTGATTTTTATGTTTTGGATGAAGTGTTCATTCTGGCTAAAATGGTGTTCCGCTGTGGTACAATAGCGGTCTTCATTATGTTTTCTTATTGAATGCCTGTGTAAATTTATCCTTAAGTGCATTTTTGGCTGGTTTCTCCAATGTTACATCCTGTGTCACAGAAAGTACATTGTATTATATAAACCACCTGGAGGATGTGCATGTATATGATCCTTTGATGTTATAGGTTTAGTTGTTATGTGAGGCTGTCTCATCATTACAAATGTGTAGACATAACTTACAGGCACGTTTGTTACAAGGTTTAGTTCCATTTTTTGTATTCAGTTGTTCATTGGCCAACTTTCTGCTGACAAGTTTTTGTTTCAGGTTTGGTGGTTGTGTAAATGCAAGGATGGGAGGTTGAGGATATATCTTAATTGGACATCTTCGGTTAGTAACGGTTGTAAATCTTTGATTATGTGGTCACTAGAGGTATAGATGAAGTAGTTTTTTTTTGTTTAGTATTTTAACAGGTGTTTACAGGGTATTTTGATGGCAGTAGTTATTTTCTGGGTAATGATACAGGGTTTGTGACCCTTTTGTTTGAAAGATTCAGACAGTGTTTTTACATTTCTGTCTCAGTCTCCAGTATTTGAGCAAATCCGATGGTATCTAATAGCTTGATTATGGATGATGGCTTTTTTGGTGTGGAAGGGATCTAATAGCTTTACTATGGATGATGGCTTCTTTGGTGTAGAAGGGATGGAAGCTGGAGCTTCTGTGGGTTTCCTATATACAGTTGAGTGGAAACGGTCATTGGTGATGGATATAGAAGTGACTAGAAATTGTACCTATTCTATAGAGAAATACATTTTCAGTTTTATAGATGGATGGAAAAGTTGAGTGAACTGTGAAAGTCTCTACAGATCATCTATGTAACTGTAGTATCAGTATGGTTTGTAAATACATACAAATAAGAATATTTAATATGTCCCCATCATCTGTAGGTAGGTATCTTTGTTAAAAGTGAAATAGTTGGGTAAGGATATATTATATTAATTTAACAATAACATCAGTGCCATATTTATTGTTTTGCATGTGTGTTGAATGAAACTTAAAGCATGCCTCAGTGCCATCTTTGTGTGGGATGTTGCTGTAAATAGACTCTACATCCATGGTGACAAGTAGTGTGTTAGCAGGTAGGTCTTTAATCTGACTCAGTTTGTTGAGAGTCAGTGGTGTCTTGTATATAGCTACTGGTGTTACTAACTAATGGTTTAAGGATGTTTTCAACAAATCCAGATATCTGTTCAGTCAGTGTGTCCATACCTGTAAAAATTGGTCTCCCTGGTTTGTGGATTTTTGGCAGTAGGTAGAAATTCCCAGTTGTAGGATTGGCAGTGATTAGTTGTTCTAAATCTTGATGTATATTTTTAGGGAATGTTTTGATGAGTTTCTTCAGTTGAAAGGCATATTGTTCTGTAGTGTCTTGGTTCAGTTTCTTGTAGAAGGTGTTGTCGGTCAGTTGTCTGTTGGCTTCATTTATGTAGTCCTGAGTATTCATGATAACAACTGCCCCTCCTTTGTCTGCCGGTTTGATGGTAATGTTGGGGTTTGCATATGTGTATATAATATGTGTATATATGTTTTCTATACTACTATGTTGTGTTTATTCCCCCTATATGTATTTACCTGATGATGTCAGATGCTGTCTCCACTCTCTCTGCATCGCTGTTTATATTCAAACTAAGGGCTCCATCTCATGTTAGTCTTTCTTCAGACTTTATAAAGAGAGGTCAGACCTCTTGAAAGCTCGCCGATATAAATCAGGAGTTTGTCCAATATAAAAGGTATCACAACAAACTGCAATACTCATTATTAATCTATATATACATAGAATAATTTAGACTATGCAAATGTTGCAGTTTTTTTAATTAAAATTAATATCTAAGCTAGTTTTCTTTGTGTCATTTCTGTGAAGAAGTATCATGCTTAATGCAATTTTAGTTCTTTATTTCTCCATTCATTAGGTAGGATTTATCTGGCAAACAGCTTTATTTCAGTATCTAACCTTGATTCAGTATATTTTACTGATGGATAGTTATGTTTATATTAATATATATCTTTTTTTTAGTAGTTGAAAAACATGTGAGAAGCGGACCCATCTGTCGCTATCGTGTAATAAGCCAACAGAAGTCAACAGAAAGGAAATTGGCACATTCTCTGCATCATCTGAATAAGGTCTTTGCCACAGGGCATCTGTCCACTTTAAACAAGTAGCCTTGTCCACCTCTCTGCTCACCCTTCTGGCAAACTATACAATAGTACTGACCAGCTGAACTCAGTACCAATAATAAACACTTTGCATTGTGACATCCTGGGATGCTTACGAAGATAATTATTTTATTTAATATTTCTACGATTATTTATTTATTTTTACTGATAATTGTACTGCAAATTAATTAAATTTTTTCCTTTGTTCACATTCTGGCTGACACAAAATAAAACAAAGCCTGGAGGCTGATTACATCCGCTATGGGAGCATTTTGTTATGTTTGAAATATTAGTGCGAACATACAAAACAGTTTAATTTTTTTTACCCATGTCAGAATATATTTCAGAACTTTCTAATTACATGGAAGAACACTTACCAAACAAATTAAGCAAATACAATGGCTGAACTCCAACGTTATGCTGGACCGAGCAACACAACAAGATTCTCATTATATTTTCTTAAATTATTGAAGTGGGAAAATATTAGACATTTTTTTCTCCAAACCACATTTTACTTGGATAAAAAAAGGTTATCGCCTGTGTTGGCAGAATTTGGTGAATTTGTTCATATTAGGAGAACAAGCTTTTGCAAAACATTTTTTTTCGGTCTCAGAGTACAGTGGTACCTCCGTACTCGCCTATCTCATAATTTATCGATTTTGGTACTCAACGTGTTTGAATGATCAAAAAAAGCTTGGTACGGTTTGCACTATCTTGGTACACGTTGTGCTACCTTGGTACTAGTCACACTTGCGAACACCGATTTTAATTACTCGTTAATGGGAGTTTGGTACTTATCATTTTTGGTACTCCACCTGCTGGCTGGAATTGATTATGGGTGAGTAACAAGGTACCACTGTAGTTCAATTTTGTATTTATGAGTAGCATGTTAAGACTCAACAACTACGTTCAATGTTGTCCTTCATTCTATAGGCAAAAGAGAACCAAAGAAAACTGTAATAATAATAATAATAACAATATATAATTTATATGGCATTGCATGAACAAATAAATAGGCAATGCATTACTGTCACGATCTGCTTCTTCAACGGGGCTTGATTATGAACCTAGTTCAAACCTACCCCAGCAGAATCATGTAGTTCCTGTTCTCTGTGGCACAAAAGATGGCTTCTGAAGAGGTACAGGCAGAGAATACTGGATCCAGCTTACTAAGTGGCCCATGGCAAGACCACTCCCCAAGTCAGGATACAACACACAGACATAGTCTCACACCTTGTTTATGTGAAAACTATCTCTCAACCTTTATTGAATGATCAAAACAACATATTTATACTCTCCAATACCACACCCTTGTGTACATTTGTGTATGTGTGATGTCAGCCCATCTGGCTTGCAACCTTGGGCTATCAAAACTCTTGAGATCAAATTCACCAGATATCTAGTGAACAAACCTTTATGCTAAACTCAAGTGTTTGCTTAGGATTACATGAAGTACTTGCATCTGCAAGGTCTGTATGTGTGCGTGTGCAATGATCTGCAGCTAACTTCTATGCAGAGCATTTCTACCAATTCCACATATGTTCTATATAACATTTTCCCTCTTATAATATAGTATAACTAGGCTACATAATAACCATATACAGGCAACATATAACCACACAATAACACATAATCCCATTGTAACAATGTCATGCTCCCTTGGACATATTCATAAATTGCTGACAATATGAGTCCTTAAACAATTAAATCATGACAATTACAATGTGTAAAATTGAAAAACATCTAAAATCTATGCATTTTGTAGTATGTATTGGCATGCTTAAAGAGACGTAAAAAACATCCCAGGTATTACAAAAGAACACATTTAAATACACATAAAATATACACTATACATAATTATAATTATTATTATTATTTAATTAGTTGAGCTCTAAGATAATTTAACTTGAAGGTAGAGAATTTAATTCAATTACATGAAAAGGTTCCCCATTTCTACTAATTACTTATTAGAATTTACAGTGTAGGGTAGAGCATTGTGCATGCCTAGTAGCATTGATAATAATTTACACAGAAAAAATAAAGTTTTCTCACCATCTATCATAGCTTCCACTTCAAAAATATTTCTCATTGTTGACAATAACATCATCATGTCCACCTCTCAGGCCCATTGTCTTGGGGTTCTGCTGGTCCTTCCCTCTCTTTCATTCCTCCCATACAATCACTCACAAAATCTTGAACGACGCGGAGGCTGCACAGGCTCCCTGGGTCAGCCTGTAGCGTCACGTGACCCAGCGGAGCCTGTGAGGCTATTAGCCAATCAGGAGCGTCGGGGGGCGTGTCGGAAGCCCGTTTCGCACCATTGAACACAGCAGCGCGGTCTCCCGACTGGATGGACGGAGGTCTGAGGTCCTGCAGCTAAAAAATACAGTAGGAAGGTTTAATTACTGAGATTTCACCCCAGCTTACCAGCATATAAGGGGATATCACTGTTGAGGCTATCTTTGTCCGTTTTTGTGTTCTTTTCCTCCTCCGTTTTTGTGTGTGTGTGTGTCCCTGTCTCCCTGTGGTGTGCTGTGTCTGTGTGTGTTCCTGTGTCTGTGTGTGCCTGTTTTCTGCTTGTTGTGCCCCCTGTTTGTTCCCCTGTTAGCAATTACTATGGATCCAGAAGGCTTAGAGGCCTTACTGGCTGAGGTTAGGACCCGTGCCTTAAGCCAAGGGGTCAGGTGGGTGCAGGACAGGCTGGGACCTCCCATGCCTTCTGCGCTTGGAGCTCAGCACATTGTACAGGAACAGCCTGCGGTGGCTGGTGTCCTAGCCAATCCTGATGCCTCCAGGGAAATTTTTTCCCATCCCACCACTGTAGGGCTGCCAGACCCACGTCCATCAGGTAGCAGAGACACCAGAGATGGGGGGGTTACAGGTCAGGGCGGCCGGGACCCCATACCCCCCAGGCAGGCGAGCGCCAGGATCACGGGCGGTGGGGGTGAGGGCCTAGCAATCCGGCCACCACCTGCCAACTTGCCTAAAGGTCCTAGGCCGCGACAAAGGTCGCGAAACACCCCTCTAACACCCCGTAAGGGGGGTGCAGGGGGGACGCCCAACTGTCAGCGAGAGGAGCATGGCGACGACGAGAGAGAGAAGAGATGGGGTCATCAGAGAGATGAACAGCCAAGACAGCATGGTCATGATTGATGACATGCCTGTGACAGCGGCAGTGGCGAGGCTAGGACGCCCCACTCGAGCTAAGAAGGCTACGAGCAGTTACAGTCCGCTGCTATTTACGCACACACCGCTAAGGCGTAGCAGAGTAGAGACTGAGGGCGATACGGTTAGGCCACAGCGCAAAGGGTCTAAGACTGACCAACAGCTGGATATTCCAACGCCCGAGGAAGTCTCAGGGGGCCCCCTACAGGGGGCGGCGGAGGCAGTGCTAGCCTACTCCAGCCGCGCAAGCTTAGCTGACCAGGACCCTTCCTCAGACGAGGAAAGGGCGGTATGGGCGCGGGCATGCAGGTCGCGGAGAGCTAGTGACTGTTCTTCTTGTACCCACAGATCCAGAAGGAGATCCCGGTCTAGAAGCAGAAGATCTTGTCGGTGCAGTTGTGCTTGCACTGGATCTGAGAGGAGAAGCCCGCGGAGGGCCAGACGGTCAGAGTCCCCGGAGCGTCAGGAGAGACGCGGGGATACGCCGTTGGCCGTATCTACTCCTAAGCTTCCAGAAGCAGGTGAGCGCTCAGAATTGAGCTGCGCAGCAGACAAGGGTGGTTTTATTGGGTCATTAAGGACTCTATTAGCTGCGCATAACATTGCAGTTAGCGAGCGCGAAATGGGAGCGTGGATAGGGGGGCTAGCAAAGGGTGCATGGTCCCAGCCAGCAGCGGTAGTGGCGCCAGCGAGCGCAAGCGAGGCGCTAGCTAGCTTGCGCGCGCCCGAGCCGGTAGGCAGCGCAATAGCAGCAGTTGGGAATAACACTGTGGGGGTTACCGACGCAGCTATGAGGCCCATAGTCCTCTGCTCGTTGGATAATTTAGGTGCACACCTTCCACAGGATGTAAAGGAAAAGATCTGGAGGAGGGAGTTTATAGAGTTGTTTTCCCTTCTCCCTATGTCTAGGCAAACAGACCTGGCCGAGAGGGGCCCCAGGGAGGGGAAATCCTTTGCTAGGCTACCCAGGACGTTTGATACCTGGCTGCAAGCATTTTCTATTTGGGCTTGCGTACTGTGTGAGCGGCACCCTGAACAGAGTTCGGGATTGTTCGTCTACATAGACGAAATTCGGAATGCTCACAAGGTTTATGGGGGTACAGCCTGGTGGCGGTACGATGAGGAATTCCGGCAATACTTGGCCTCAAGGCCAAGTATGGCGTGGAGCGACAAAGCGGTGGCGTATTGGCTAAACATCATGACACCCATGAGAGTCACGACGCCCTTTCGGAGCGGGGCCGGTGGAGGTAAGGGCCCCACCCACGCCTCAGGAGCAGGTCTTAAGACCTGTTTTTCGTACAACGAGGGGGTCTGTAGATGGGCGCCTAACTGCAGGTTTAAGCATGCATGCTCAAACATAGGAGGTGAACACCCCCTGTCTAGATGCAGTAGACCCAAAGAGGGAGGCAGGGGCGAACCTCCTGCAAAGGGGCAAGACGCCCATACGCCTCCCCGCCATGCTGCCGTGGCTAAAGCGCTACGGTAAATTGGCAGGCACCGCCGAAGCGGCGCGCCTATTGGAGGACGGGTTCCGAGAAGGATTCCGGATTCCATGTGGGGTCGACATTCAAGGTTTTCTTGTCCCAAACCTGAAGTCGGCTAGGGATTTCCCAGGGGTAGCCAAAGCTAAGGTGCTTAATGAGGTAAAATTGGGGAGGATGGCCGGGCCATTTGCGGCCCCGCCCATCCAGGGTTTAGTTGTGTCTCCTCTTGGGGTGGTCCCCAAGAAGGAGAAGGGTAAATTTAGATTGATCCAGCATCTCTCCTACCCCAGAGGCCGTTCGGTAAACGATGGCATATCAAAAGACCAGGCTACTGTGTCTTACGAGTCATTTGACCGGGCGGTCGATCTGGTGAGGAGGGAGGGCCAGGGGGCCCGAAACGACGCTTGCCGTTTTATGCTGGAGGTGTTCACCGAAATCTGTACAGAATTCGGGGTACCACTGGCCCATGACAAGACGGAGGGCCCTACGGAACAATTGACTTTTCTAGGGATTCGGATTGACTCCTGCAAAATGGAGTGCAGTCTTCCCTTTGAGAAAGTGGAGGGATATGCAAGCCGAGATTACGGCGCTGCGGGGCGCACGGAGGGTGACCCTGCGGCGACTGCAATCAATATTAGGGAAGTTGAATTTCGCGTGCAGAATTATCCCCATAAGGCGGATATTCTGTAGACGGATGTCACTGGCTACGGTAGGGGTTGCGGAGCCGCATCATTTCCTAACAGTCTCTAGGGCCATGCGTGATGATGCAGAGGTATGGGCAATGTTCCTTGCAGACTTTAACGGGCGGGTGGTCCTTCCAAAGGAGGGCACCACCAGCGCAGAGCTAGAACTTCACACCGATGGTTCTGGACCGATCGGTTGTGGGGCGTATCTCCAAGGGAGATGGTGCGCTGCGGCATGGCCGGAGGAATGGGAAGATGCGGGTTTACTGCTGAACCCTACATTCCGGGAGCTGTTTCCTATGGTGGTAGCAGTGCACTTATGGGGTCCTTGTTTCAGGGACAGGCGAGTAATTTTCCATTCGGGTAATAAGGGGTTGGTTGAAGCCGTGAACAACATCACGGCGGCATCCGTACCAGTGATTAGATTGCTCAGGCATCTTGTGCTATGTTGCCTTCGCTTGAACATATGGTTTCAAGCAAGACACGTGACAAATGTGAATAACGGGATTGCTTACGCCCTCTCTCGGTTTCAGGAGGATCGTTTCAGGGCGCTGGCTCCTCGTGCGAACGCCCTGGGGGAGCTTATCCCCGAGGAGCTCTGGGAGATTGGAGCTGTCAGGTAACGAGACTCGTGAGACAGTCTGTTGCCCCAGCGACGTGGAACGCTTATAGACGCGTGTGGGCTAAATGGGATAGCCTAGTGACACTGGCAGGTGGTGCCACGACGGAGGACAAGAGCGTAGGGATCTTGCTTTGGTACCTGCTGCGGTGCGCCGAGCAAGGCGAATCAAAACCCGTAGTAGGGAGACAGGTCACGGCGCTTGCTTTTATGTTTAAGCTTGCTGGGCAGAGGGACCTTACTAAGGAGTTTCTAGTGCGCAAGGTGGTGCGCGGAATGTTCAGCGGTGCGCAAAGGCCAGATAGTAGGCGGCCAATTACATTTGCGCTGTTGCTGAGATTGGCTCAGGAATTGGTGGTGGTTTGCAGGGATCCCTTTGAATCTCTACTTTTCCGAACGGCTTTTTCCCTGGCGTTCTTCGGAGCGTTTAGGATAGGGGAGTTAGTCGCGAACAGTAGACACGGTTCGGGGGGTCTGCAATTGGTGGATACCTGCCTCAGGGAAGGTACGGTGGCATTGTGGTTGCGGAGGTCAAAGACCGACCAAGTGGGTAAAGGTAGAGAAGTGGTTCTGCATCATGTTGGCACAGAGTGTTGCCCATATGCATGTGTAGTGGAGTACCTTAAGCAGCGACCGGTGGGATGGTGTTCGCTGCTGGTCCACGCCGATGGAACGGCACTGTCTAAGTATCAGTTTCAAAGAGTTTTAAAAAGCGCACTGCATCGGCTCGGTTTCAAGCAGTCCGACTTTGGGACACACTCCTTTCGGATTGGGGCTGCCACTGAAGCGGCTAGGTTGGGGTTGCCCGACGCGACAGTAAAGCGCATCGGGAGGTGGGACTCAGACCGTTTTCGTTCCTATGTACGGCCAAATGCAATGGTTTAATGGTGTTGCTTTCTACTTTCAGGGGAACAGAAGCAACTATGGATTGTGGGCCATTCCTACGTGTACTGGGCCCATAGGTTAGCCGCAGTTACCGAAGAAAAGGCACAACTGGGCTTTCCTGTTACGGACTTACGCGTAAGGTGGTGTGGCATTCGGGGTCTGCGATGGGCGCAGCTCGACGGTCTCTTGGAAACGTACGCGCAGCGTTACGGTCAGCCCAGTGTTATAATTCTTCATGCCGGCGGGAACGATTTGGGGACAGTTCCCATGAGACGAATGCTAAAGGTGATGAGACGAGACATCGAGAAATGGGTAAAGAAGTTCCCTGGCACGTTCCTTATCTGGTCTGAGATGATCAAGAGAAGATCATGGCGTAACGCGCGCGACCCAGTATGCTTAGATAAGGCTAGACAGAAGATAAACCAGCAGATTGCGAGCTTTGTGAGAAAACAAGGTTTCTCTGCCATCCGGTATAAAGATTTCGAACCGGTCGGCGCAGATGATTTTTTTCGCAAAGGATATGGTTCATCTTACGGAAATAGGATATGAGTTGATGATGTTCGAGTTTAGGGAGAGTGTTTTGCGGGCCTTGGCTTTAATGTCTAGCAGGGGGGGATCGCAGCCTCGGGAGGCGTCCCTCGCATGCTCCGTGGCGGGAGGTGAGTTGCCGGCCCACTGGCCTAAGGGGGCGATGGCCCCACCTCACAGGGCGTGCTTAAAGATAAGCATTGGGGCTTTGGGCAGGGCTCAAAGCGTGAGGTCACTGTTCGTGGCCGGGCTCCTCCCCCGGAAGGAAAGGACTAAATTAGTCATCTGAATAAGTTACGGTTGTTTGTTTACATTGTGTTAAAATAAAGCTGTGGCCCGTTGTTTCTCCCAACTCAAGTTGTCGTGTCAGTTATTCCATCAACTAGCCTGAATGGATCATGCATGGGTCATGAACGACGCGGAGGCTGCACAGGCTCCCTGGGTCAGCCTGTAGCGTCACGTGACCCAGCGGAGCCTGTGAGGCTATTAGCCAATCAGGAGCGTCGGGGGGCGTGTCGGAAGCCCGTTTCGCGCCATTGAACACAGCAGCGCGGTCTCCCGACTGGAATCCCACCCACCCACCCTGTATTTTGTTGTTAACAGATGTTATGGTTTATTCTTTAAAAAAAAAAAAAAAGTATATATAATATATATAATATAAATAAGAAATGTTGAAATTAATATATATTTTTGGTTTAAGAATTCGGAGAAGTGGCTATTGTATGTTGTGTATTGTTAATTTATGTCTGTGCGGCGGGAGGTGAGTTGCCCGGCCCACTGGCCTAAGGGGGCGATGGCCCCACCTCACAGGGCGTGCTTAAAGATAAGCATTGGGGCTTTGGGCAGGGCTCAAAGCGTGAGGTCACTGTTCGTGGCCGGGCTCCTCCCCCGGAAGGAAGGACTAAATTAGTCATCTAAACAAGTTACGGTTGTTTGTTTACATTGTGTCAAAATAAAGCTGTGGCCCGTTGTTTCTCCCAACTCAAGTTGTCGTGTCAGTTATTCCATCAACTAGCCTGAATGGATCATGCATGGGTCATGTATTTTTCACATAAAAAACAACTTTAAAATATGTCACTACCTTACATAAGACACAGCTAAAATACTATCATCATACCTCACCTTCACTACTGCAACTCGCTTCTTGCTGGCCTCCCCATCACCCATCTGTCCTCACTTCAGTCCATAATGACCGCTCCGCTAGACATCTACCATACTCAATGCTTAATGTCAGCAGCTCCTCTCTGTCAGTCACTCCACTGGCTTCCCATAGCCTCCAGAATAACATTAAAATTCATGACCCTAACGTATAACCCTCAACAACAGTGCATCCTCTTATATCTCTGCTCTTATCTCTAAAAACTCTCCCAACTGCTTTCTTCGCTCCAATGACATTCTTCTTTCCCCCTCTCGTATCACTTGCGGTCACTACTGCCTTCATGACTATTCTCGTGCTGCCCCTATTCTCTGGAACTCCTTGCCTTGCTCCACCAGACTATCCTCCTGCCTCAAAACCTTCAATTCCTCACTAAAAACACATTCAACCTTAATATTCACCTCACATCTATTATTCTTATATACCTCACCGTTACCCTTTAGATTTTAAGTTTGCAATTTACTGAAATGCTTTAGGGAAAGCTCTGTATGTTTGATTTAAAGCTCAAAAACAGGGACCTCCATTATTTTCCATTGTATTTTCCAGCTATGTTTTTATGGAGAACTTCCAAAAAGTCTGAACAAAGGTCCGCCCGCTGTAGCTCATGCATACAGTATCTCTGTATGTACTAACCAATCACAGATTGCCTCTCAGCAGCAACAGTACCAACAGAAACACTTTGTACAGGAGCTGCTGGGGGCAGACCTTTGCTGGGACTATTTGGAAATAAAATGATATTTAGTTGAAACACTTAGGTAGTTTTAATATTAAAATGAGGGACATGTCCATATATCTTTAAGTAAGCAAATGTAAGGAATAGGTACACAGGAATAAAATATACATGAGAATAACCAACACAGTAATGAAACAGACACACAAAGAGAATGGTGACACAAGGGGTAAACAGATATAGACGTGGAGAATGACTGATACAAGTGGAAAGGGCAGATAAGTATTAAGTATACATCATGATACACAGGGGATAGATATGGATATTGAGACCATCATAATATTGGTTACATATCAGCCATTGGATAATGGTCAAAGAGTGGTTAATCAGAAAGACATGGGAAATAGAAACACTGGGGTTAAATAGACAGCGGTCTCCAGCAGAGGTATCACAATCTCAAATTAAAAACTAGAAGTTTGACATTTTCCCTGCTTAATTATGCTCTTAGTCAAGGGCAAAGTTTTCAAACATATTTATTTTATTGTACAGTGGCCCTTTAAACAGAAAAACATGTTAAAAAGAGAAATATGAGGATTTTCAACACAGATACTTTCATAATAGAAATGCAGACATGCTGTAAAAATGTAATGAAATCAAATTAAAATATAACAGAAAACATCCACTGGGCTGAAATGAGTTACCACTAATTCATAATGACAATTATTTCCCCTTTTTTGCTAGAAACTTTTAGTAATCCGTTTAATTTAATCACTGTTTAAAACACGTCTCCATTGAAATGCTTGGAAGCATTGAAAAACATTGAAAGATTTTAAGCCATTTCTGATTACACTACTGTGAACTGTAAATATCAAGCTGGAGGTTTATCCCGGCAGAATGAAAAACCAAGTGACGTTCAGTTTATTGTCTCTCTGGTTTTAATTTGATTGAAATGCATACTCAAATGTGGGAGCTGTCAGGAGGATCCAACGCTTACTTGATGGCTCGTCTCATATCTATTTTATGAACTAAGGCTTTAACTTAATTTTCTTAATTTAAGCAATAAAGCTATAAGGGTATTTTTTTCCGAAGCCTTTCCATAAAATGGAAACTAAACTATGTTATGGTAATAATGTTCAATCATTCCTAAAAGGTTCTTTATCAGAGATATTATATGCAAAATTTGGTATAAAGTAAGATCTGTTTCTGAATTATTAGACTAGTAAATGTTTTGCTTTTCTGACATTCTGAAACCATAGAGAATAAATATTAGATATACAGTAGAGAAAAGTCTGCTGACTGTTTTATTATTTAGTTTATTGTATTTGGTTTATGGGAATAGATGATAGATAGATTGTTAATTCTCTGACAAGCTAATAGTCTCCACAGGATTTGTGCCCAGGTTTCTGACACTTTTGATGGAGGAACACAATTTGAGGAGACTTTAAATTATTTTCCAAATGTACTATGTTATGTTCCAAAAGAAAGCAAATAAAATAACATGCCTAGTTGCCACTGGAGCATTGGGTTTGTGCCCTTGTTTCTGCCGTTTTTCATGGAGGAACATAATTACAGAAGGTTTTAAATGCTTTTCCAAGGATCACTGTTTATACTGTGACAGTTCCCTAATTATCAGAACTCCCATCCAGCTAAACCTGGATGGAGAAAAAAAACAAATAGTCCAATACCTTCGTTTTCAATTGCTGGCCTGTATCCTTTAGAGTTCACCTTTCCACTTTACTGTATCTCTGTGTTTTTCTTTAGCTTCAAATACCAGCATGGGCACATCATCTTTGGGTTTCGCCTTTTCTCAACTCTTCTGCTCCGAGCAATCTATATACTTACTATTGTTTCCAGCCTTTCCCAGGCTGTAAAACCAACTACATCCTAAGGCCAAAATGTAGGCTGACATATTGCTAGCAGCAGTGTATAAATGGCCACAACTAAATCCCTCCTTCACTCTTAAGTAATGTCTGATCAGGTGCTTCTTATCAAACTGCTCCAGGAGTCAACTCTTTCACACCTCCTGGTGAAAGCAAGCTTTGTATAGTCTGCAGCTCCAGGCACACTTTATATTACTCTGTTACAAATCCTCCTCAGGTCAACACTATGAGTGACTAATGCCATGAAGCTGTATATGCAGGACAATGCATCTGCTGTACCGTGTTGACTGCCATTTCTGGGAATTCTTCTTTTCATCTTTGCACTGGTGAGACTATCTTGTAGTTGATGAAACATCTGCTTTTCCTACACCTTCACTACCTTCTCCATTCTTTTCAGAAGGCAGCTCTGGCCTCCAATACCATATCATGTGACTTTTGTTTCAGGTGTAGATACTGCCTTTCACTTTCTAGTACCTCTGCACACTGTGTAACAGCTTACCCCTCCAGTCCTCTCCAGTATTATCCTAATCCTTCTTCTTTTGTTCCATATGCATTAAGGCACTCCACTGTGACTGGATGTCATTTTGCAGAGTCAGCTTCCCTTCATGCTGAATGTCCAGCTTCTGCTGATAGTTTTGGGAAGATGTCTTGTTGTTAGCAGTGTGCTTATATAGAGCCATAACCTTACAGCTCTTCTTATGGACCATCTTTAACATGCTCTGTAACTTTAATGAATGTTTATTAACAATTGAGGAATACGCCTTCTGCTTCCTGAGACTTTCGGGGAAGTCCCAGGCACTCTGTGAAGCTTTGGGCTAGATCATTCTAGTCATAGGGATACTTATTCAGCTCCTGTGGGTGGTACGTCCTTCATGCGCTGGAGAATAGTGTGCCGTCATCAGGGCGCCGAGAACTTCGCTCTGATGACGCTCTGCACTCCAGCCTGAATCCCATCTGCCCCAGAGGCTTGTCATGCGCACGCCCCCATCTCATATTTACTGGACCTGTTTGTTGGAGGCTGCCAAGGCCTAGGTAAGGGGCTGACAATGTGCCATGTGGGACTGGCATGTGTCACTAGGAGCATATTGTATGTAATGTCACTGTTGTGTGCATGTGGCACTAGGAGCATGTTGCATTGCATGTTTATCACTACATGTCACTGTCATTATTTGCATGTGTGATAAACATGCAATGCAACAGGCTCCTAGTGACACCTGAAACAATGCCTGGCCCATATGGCACACTGTCAGACCCTACCTTGCCAAGCAGGTCCAGTAAATATGAGATGGAGGCGCTCACGCATGTTTCTGCCCTTTTACATTGAGGAACATAAATTACAGGAGGCTTTAAATTATTTTCCAAGGAGCACTATCTATACTGTGACAGTTCCCTAGAAACGTGCGTCGGGTCAGACGCAGGAACGTGCACGCATGTTGATGACATCATTGCGAGGTGTCTAGACATTGTGGCATGCTAAGATACAGTCTCTAACAGCAAAAATACTAGATAATCTTACTACAATAATACTAAGAGCTATATCTTACAATAAGAACTAATAGGTGCATTAAACCCCATGGAATAATACATTTAATATGGGAGTTTGAACTACCAGAAACAAAGTCATAGTAAAGCAAATACAATAGAAAAAATGCTAATATTATCATACAGCACTTTGCACTTTGAATCAGAAAGAGGTCTAATTCCGTTTGGAAAGCTCAATTTTTATTTATGCAATAAAAAACTTTATTGATAGCACTGGTTCCTTTCCTATATATATATATGAGCCTTAGCACCTTATATATTAGCACTTTTTGTTCAACTCCCTATAACCAAGGAAATATGAGCCTGTGTCTGATAATACTTTAATATATTTTAAATGTATTTAATAAAAGTGAAGTTTTAATGTTTGTCTCCTAGGAGATTTATAAAAGATAGGTGTGCACAAATAGGGATTTCTTGTATATATTTTTTTGTTTAGTCAAGCTTGCTTTTTCCCTAGTAGCACTTGTCTTACTTGTCTTAACCTGAGCCACCTCCTCTCTGTGTTATTAATATAAATTCTACAAACAAGAGGGGTCAGAGACTGCTTTACTTGAGTACAAGGAAATCAACAAGGCTTGCAAAAGGGTTATTAAACTAGTTAAAATAGAAAATGAAAAATGTTTTACCAAGGAGAGTAAGACTAACCCTAAAACATATTTTAAATATATTAATGGGTAGAAAGCCAGGAAGGAAGCTATAGGAGCATTACAATGTGACACAGGCCGTCTGATGATAAGTGACCAGTAAAAGGCAGATGAGCTAAATAGGTTCTTTTCTTCCGTATACACAAGGGAGGTACCAGTGGTTGGGACACTGCAACAAAATGGTGCTAAACTACCCTCATCAAATAATTGGTTAACGCAGGACGAAATGCAAAAGAGGTTGGAAAAAATAAATGTTAATAAATCCCCAGGTCCTGATGGAATACATCCAAGGGTACTGAGGGAACTGGGCTCTGTAATAGCCAAAACATTATTTCTATTATTTCAAGATTCATTCAACACAGGGTCGCTACCAGCTGACTGGAGAAAAGCCGGGGTGATACCTATAAAGAAGTGAGCAAGAGCAAATTATAGACTGGTAAGCCTCACTTCTGAAGTGGCAATGCTTTTAGAAGGGTTAATAAGGTATAATATACAAGAATATGTCTGTTTAAACAAGATTATAAGTAGGAATCAACACAGATTTTTGAGGAATATGTAATGTCAAACAAACCTAATTAGTTTCTATGAGGAGGATAGTAGGAGCATGGAGCAAGTCAACTCAGTGGATGTAGTCTTTTTAGATTTTGCAAAGGCTTTTGATACAGTGCCACATAGAAGACTATTGTACAAACAAAGGGATACAGGAATTGCAGCGAGTATCCTGAAGCAAAGGGTTGTTACATAGTTACATCGTTACATAGTAATTAAGGTTGAAAAAAGATTTTCAGTTAATCAAGTTCAAGCTTTAGTTATTAATTAGTTGTTAATTGTTAATTGATTATTAATCAACTATTTATTTATTTATTTATGTTAATTATTGATTAATACAAAGGAAGGCAAACAGAAAAAACCCAAGTGAAACTCAGCCAATCATCTGAAAGGGAAAAAAAAAAATCCTTCCTGACCCCAGATACTGGCGATCGTATTTCTCCCTGGATCAATACACTCTCTCTAATTATCCAGGTTAACCCTAAATTCTCTTCTTAATTAGAAATAAATCCAGTCCCCTTTTAAAGTTATCTATCGAATCTGCTGTCACCACCTCCTCTGGTAGAGAATTCCACAGATTAACCACCCTTTCTGTGAAGAACCCTTTTCTTTCTTTAAGGTGGAATCTTTTTACATCTAACCTCAAGGGATGTCCTCTTGTCAGTTGAAAACCTCTTGGCACAAGAAGCTCCCTTGACAATTCTTTATACTGACCCTGGATGTATTTATATAATGTAATCATGTCTCCTCTTAGACGCCTTTTTTTCTAGGATGAAACCTACTTAGATTGGACTAATATGGTAAGTGGGGTTCCTCAGGGCTCAGTATTAAGTCCTCTCCATTTTAAAATATTTATTAATGACTTAGAAGTAAGACTGGAAAGTTATGTCTCCATTTTTGCTAATGACACTAAGTTGTGAAAAGGTAATTAAATCAGATAATGATGTATTTTCCCTCCAAAGTGATTTACATAAATTAGAGTAATCGGCATCTAAATGGCAGATGAGATTTAATACAAATAAATGTAAACTTATGCATCTGGGAAGGAAAAATAGCCATGCAATGTATAATCTTAATGGAGCAAATCTAGGGGTATCTGATACTGAAAGGGATTTTGGAGTGCTTGTGAACAACCACCTAGGTAACAGTGCTCAAAGCCAAGCAGCAGCTGCAAAGGCAAATCAAATATTAGCATGGATTAAGAAGGGTATAGAAGCAAGGGAAGCAGATATAATCTGCTACTATACAAATCCCTAGTACGCCCTAATTTGGAATATGAAGTACAATTTTGGGCACCACTTCAGAAAAAGTAAATTTTAGAGCTGGAAAAGGTACAGAGAAGGGCAACAAAACTAATAAGGTGAATGGAGGGGCTAAGTTATGAAGACTAACCAAATTAAAGTTAAAGGGCATCTAAGAGGGGATATGATTACCTTATATGAATACATTCAGGATCAGTACAAGGCTTTGTCAAGGGAGCTTTTTGTGCCAAGAGGTTTTCAGTTGACAAGATGTTCATCCTTTGAGGTTAGAAGTAAAAAGATTCCACCTTAAAGAAAGAAAATGGTTCTTCACAGTAAGGGTGGTTAATCTGTGATATTTTCTACCAAATTAGGTGGTGACAGCAGATTCAATAGATAACTTTAAAAAGGGACTGAATATACAGTACTTTTAACTAAAAAGGACATTCAGTGTTATCCTGGTTAATTAGAGAGGGCGTACTGATTCAGGGAGGAATCTGATCGCCAGTATCTGGGGGCAGAAAGGAAATATTTTTTTTTCCTCTTTTAAAATATAAATTAAAAATAAATAATTCCTTAAGACACTGTGAGCAAGGGGTCCATGTCTGGAGTACCCTATTTACCTTTAGAGAGACTAATCCCTAAGGGACATTTGAATAAACAAAATACAAAAATAGAAGTGCGCAATCAGAGAACAAACTAACCTTAATAGGTTAGTTCTATGGACATGATAATCCACTCTGATAGCAACCTCTATTAGTTCACTTGTGCCCTTCACAGGGAGAAATATTATGTAGTATATCAGTCTGGTTTCACTCACTAGTATGGTTCAGCCAAGAAATACCAGGCAATTCTACCCTGAACAGGAGAAACTGCAAACTACAGACTTACGTTTTGGCCTTCATTTGGTCTTGTCAATGAGGTGTAGCTGCATTTAGAGTTACAGAAATTATAGTTACTTAAAATTGTGGGAACTGAAGTTCATAATTAAAAAATAAATCTAATGGGCAACAAAGTCTAAATATATGTGGAAATACACCTAAATAATTATATATGATAAAGTTACAACTTGTTTCCTACTTAGACAAGAAATGTCTTTGTTTCTGCGAACACATAAAGTGAAACTAATTTGAATTCTCAGCTGTATTATAAATGGCATCTAGAGCAAATGTAATAAGAAAAATAACTTAGTTTGCCCCTAAATTAAAACTTTTATGTAGATATTAAAACTTCTCAACTTTTATGCATTTTAAATGGTATATTTATGAAAGAGGGTAATGACTTGAGGATAACAAGAAGGAGTTAAATATCCCCACTTCCTCTTTGTTTCTGCTTGAGCCTCAGTTTACATTCATCAACAATTTTTTAAATATTCAAAGACTTTTCAAGAAATGGATTTTCATTACATTAATGTTGCTTAACCTCACTTAACTCCAGTTTGATCCCCATCTGGTAATATACTCAGGCCTGGATCTATGTTTTTGGTGCCTCTAGGCAGTAAAGTGAAGGAGCCTCTGTGAGTGCATGTGCAAAGTGTGCACGCACCCATTTTTCCTTTTTCTGTGCTTCAATATTAATATCTTGCTTTGTGAGCAAATCACAGACATTTCCGCCATTTTACAGCATAGCTACTCATACATATGCCAAGCTGTTACTTGTTCACATGCTCTCTACCTCTGTCTTTCTCTATCTCTATTTCTCCCCTTTATTTCTCTCCTTTCTCTGTCTCCCTCCCTTCTCTTTCTCTCCCTTTCCTCTCTCTCCCTCCCTCTCTTTTTTCTCCCTATTTCTCTCTGTTTCTATCTCTCCCTCTTACCTTCTCTTCCTCTCTCCCCTCCCTCTTTCTATGTCTCTCTCTCTACCTACCTCTTCCCTATCTTTCTCTCCACCTTCTGCCTCTCTCTTTCCCTATTTTTCTATATCCATCTTCCCCTTTTTCTCTCTCATATCTCACTCTCTCTCTTCCTCTCTCTATCCCACTATCTTTCTCTTCTCTTCTCCTCTCCCTCCCTCTCTATCCTCTCCCTCTTCCTCTCTCTCCCCCTTTGTCTCCCTATCTCCCCCCTCTCTCCCCCCTCTTCCCCTTTCTCTCTCTCCCTATTTATATCTCTCCCTCTCTCCCGTCCCTCTTTCTCTCACATCTCTCCCTCTCCCTCTCTTCCTCCGTCTGCCCTCACTCTCTATCTCTCTTTCACCCTCTCTCTTTACCTCCCCCTCCCTCCTCTCTCCCTTTTACCTCCCTCTTTCTCTCCCTCCCTCTCCATACCCCTTTTCTCTTCCTCTCCATCCCCATCTCTCCCTCCCTCTTACCACTCTCTCCCTCCCTCTTCTCCCTCTCTCTTTCCCTATGTCTCTCCCCTTCCTCTCTCTACCTCACCCTCTATCCCTCTTCTCTCTCCATCTCTCTCTCTCCCACCTCTATCTTTCTCTCTTTCCCTCCCTCTCCCACGCCATCATTCTCTCCCTCCCTCTTCCCCTCTCTTTCTCTCCCTCTTTCCCTCTCTCCTTTCAGTCTCTCCACTCCCTCTTTCTCTCCACCTCTCTCTCCCATTTCTACCTCCCCCACTCTCTCTTTCTCCCCCTCTTTCCCTCTTTAACCCCCTCTCTCTTCCTCTTTATCTCTCTTTCTCCCCCTCTTTCCCTCTTTATCCCCCTCTCTCTTCCTCTTTATCTCTCTTCTTTCCCCTTCTCTATCTTCTCTCTCTTCCTCTCTATCTCCTTCCATCCTCTCTCTCCCTCTTTCTCTCTCTTCTTTCCCCCTCCTTCTCTACCCCCTCCCTCTTCCTCTCTCTCCCCTTCTCCCTTCTTCCCTCCTCTTTCTCTCCCTCCCTCTGTATCCTCCTCACTCTTCCTTTCTCCCTCTCTCTCTATCCCTCTTCCCCTCTCTCTTTGTCTTTTGCTCACTCTCCCCTTCTTTTTCCCTCCTCCTCTCTCTCTCCCTATTTCTTTCCCTATTTCTCTTTCTTTATTTCTCTCTCCTCCCTCTCTCTTTCTCTCCCTCACCCTCTCTCCCTCTCACACACATATACATGCCTCTCACTTCATCACAGCTCCTGCCTCCATCTTGTGTTGAAGGTCTCCGGCCACTGTCTGTTCCCAGCCTTGCCACCATGTCTGCGCAGGGGTAGGCTTCCTCTCCCTCCTCTCTGTGTTCCAGTGCAGGGGACAGGCTTAGGTTTCCTGTAGTGTAATCTGAGCTTCCTGTCAGCCAGCAGCTCAGTGTTAACTCCGGCAGCTCTGTCTGTTTTTAGAGGAAGCAGGCGCTCTACAGTGAAGCACATGCAAATAGGGGATTTGGTGGGTGTCTGTGGTGGAAGATGGGGTGATTATGAGGTGCCCCTCTCAGAGATACTCCAGTAGGCAGGAGCCTAACTCGTCTAATGGATGATCTGACCCTGAATATACTTGTGATCAATGTTAGACTGTCAGGACATTTGTAAATACGAAAGATCATATACTGCATCTACTTTATTCAATGTACACTCTATCTTTGTTTGTTTGTTATTTACCACTGTAAATACATACATATTCCAATCAAACTTTAGAAGGAGTCCTATTCTGACAGGGGTCTGCTCTCAAACCTCATAATTGGTAAAGTATAGCTGTTCTTTTTATTATATTTTATAATAGAATCGAAATAGTGTATATACAATGTTTCTGTAACATTTTAGAACAGGGACACAACCTTAAAGAGGTATTGAAAACCATAATCCAGATATGGTTACCAATTCATAAATTATCCCAGTACCTATTTTATCCAAATCAGAGTGATTGCCTTGATAAATTAAATTTATTTAATTCTGTTATAACATCCCTTATTATATAATATAATACCTATATACAAATTCTATTTATACTGTCATATTATATACTATTGTATTTTTATATTATAATCTAAATGATTTTATATTACTGAAGTACATTTTATATTCGGTTTGCTATGTTGGTTTGTATACCTGATTTTGCTATTTGCTATTGAATGTTCATTTATGAATATGCCATATCACTGAATGCCAATACCAGATATATTTTGTGGAATAGGTATTTGATCCAAGTTTGATAAGATGTTGTATATTTCTTACAGATGTTATATTGTGATCTATTTGAACATATTGTTTTCATGTGTTTTGATGTATATAGTTGTTTATTTCTTAGTTAACTATTGTTATAAAGTTTTTCTGCATAAAGTGTATATTTGTCTAGAAAGTGACAGTGAACCTCATAAAATGCATTATTCTAGACATTGTAATATTTTTGTCATATTCGAATTGCATGACAAGACTCTCCTCCCCAAGCTGTGAGTTAATTATAGAATCTGTTTTTAGTATGGTGGGAATACAATACATTAGTGGATAATACTATGAGACTAGACCATTGTTTACTGTATGTTCTGTGGGGTAGGGAAGTGCCCATAATTTCATGTAGTTAGTTGTTCAGATAGCAGTCCAACAAGCAGTATTCCTTTGGACAATAAAGCCCCAACAGCTCGAGATTGGCTGTATTGCCTGTGGAGGTATGGGAATGTTTTATTGTGTTTCACTGTACAGAAAATGTTTGCATCATTCAACAAATATGTTTGCATCATTCAACAAGACATGTCTCAGGCTGTCATCTCCAAGGGTCACTTACCATTTGTTCTAGCACTTTTACCAAGGGCCTGAAAATAAAAACAACCATTACATTTGTATATACTATATATACACAAGTCCCGTTCTGGATCGCTATTTTGTTGGGATGAAGGGCTTGTGTATCACTCTCTCTTTTCTCTCACAGCCTCTACCATATACAAGGCCTCTCAGTCTCTCATACTGAAACTCACACTGCCTGCAATTGTTTGCTAAAGCCTCTACTATACACTGGGGATATTCAGGGAGCTTTCTGATTGGCTGAAGGCAATAGTGCCTTCTGATTGGTTTATAAATGATTGACAGTTACATCAGCCAATCAGAATGGGATATAGGGGTGCAACACATTCTGATTGGGTCACACGTTTGAGGGTTCTGATTGGCTGAAATACGATGGACAGCGTTTTGAGCCAATCAGAAGGCACCATTTCTAAATTTTACCCGAGAATGCAAGATAATGCTTTTTTTATTTTTATTTAGTCCATCAAGAATTTTTGGAGGGCCCCGCTGGTGAAAACTTTGAGGAGGATGGGGGCATCACTGGATGGGCATTTGGGACAGGTAAGACTAATATTTAGAATGTATTGTATTACATGTTGCATGTACCGTATTTTTTGCCGTATAAGACGCACTTTTTCTTCGCCAAAATTGGGGGGGGGGGGAGTTGGTGCGTCTTATACGATGAATGAATGCATGCAAAATGTGTAAACTGCCTCTTTTAGCCCCTCTTGATCCTCTCCCCCTCCTGATTCTCTCCTTCGACCCCTCAGATCCTTCCCTTGGCCCCCTTTAGATCCCCACTCCTGATTCCGCCCCCCTCCCATTGGCGCTTCCTACGGCACCAGCAGCATGCCTCTAAACTGCATCGCGTTGGCCGGTGCATCTTAGTGACGGCACACACGCGACGCAAGGGAAGGCTGCAGTACAGGAGGAGTGCTGGTACGAAGCACTGCGCGATGGGGTGAGATCAGGAGGGTCAGGGAGGGTCAAGAGCTCCTGGAGGCTCCCAAATGCTCCAAAATGTGTATGTGTGTGTATGCATGTATATGTATGCATGTATATGTATGTATGTATGTATGTGTGTATATATATATATATATATATATATATATATATATATATATATATATTTGTGTGTGATGTAGGTGTGTATATGTGTGTGAAGTGTATTTGTGTTTATTTCAGAATATTTTTTTCTTGTTTTCCTCCTGTAAAAACTAGGTGCGTCTTATGTGCAGGTGCGTCTTATACGGCAAAAAATACGGTATTTATGTATTAATTGTACTGTTTCTTTTTTTGTAGGTGTGCCGGACCTGTGGACATTTTTGGATTGGGTCCTTGCCTAGGGATGTAAATGGTTTTATTTACCCGATTCTAGGTTTAGTAAGGGGGGTTGTTTCAGGTGAAATTTACGTTTTTTTTTTATTGTATGTATTTAGGGGATTTTATTGTATGTAGGGGGTTTTATTGTATGTATTTAGAGGATTTATTGGATGTATTTAGGGGTTTTTATTGGATGTATTTTTTTTATTGGATGTATTTAGGGGCTTTATTGGATGTATTTAGGGGTTTTATTGGATCTATTTAGTATTGTGTTATTGTAGGCATTTAGGGGTTTTATTGTATGCATTTAGGGGGTTTTATTGTATGTATTTAGGTTTTTTTACTGAAGGTATTTAGGGCTTTTTAATGAATGTATTTATGGGGTTTTATTGGATGTATTTAGGGGGTTTTATTGGATGTATTTAGGGGGTTTTATTGGATGTATTTATGTTTTTTTTTTGTATGCATTTATGTTTTTTTATTGGATGTATTTAGGGTGTTTTATTGGATGTATTTAGGGATTTTTATTGGATGCATTTAGGATTTTTTATTGTATGTATTGAGGGGTTTTATTGGATGTAAAGTAAGTTTTCATTTGGTGTAATGTAGGCTAGTGATGTCGCGAACATCAAATTTTCGGTTCGCGAACAGCGGACCCGAACTTCCATCAAATGTTTGCGAACGGGCAAACCAGGCGAACCGCCATAGACTTCAATGGGCAGGCGAATTTCAAAACCCACAGGGACTCTTTCTGGCCACAATAGTGATGGGAAAGTTGTTTCAAGGGGACTAACACCTGGACTGCGGCATGCCGGAGGGGGATCCATGGCAAAACTCCCACGGAAAATTACATAGTTGATGCAGAGTCTGGTTTTAAGCCATAAAGGGCATAAATCACCTAACATTCCTAAATTGTTTGGAATAACATGCTTTAAAACATCAGGTATGATGTTGTATCGATCAGGTAGTGTAAGGGTTACACCCGCTTCACAGTAACAGACCAATCTCCCCGTTTAATGCACTGCAAACAACCGCAAACAGTCCCTTTGCACAACCGCAAACTTCCCATTTGCATAAGGCTGGATACCAAGCTAGCCATGTCCCGTTCCTTGTCCTCACTGATGTCATTGAAGGTCTCTTCCTCCACCCAGCTACCAAGGGTCCCCCAAAGGTGACAACAAGCCCCCTGGGATGCCTGCTGTGTTTGGTCTTCCACCTCCTCAAAGCCACCTTCCTCCTCTGACTCCTCTTCTTCTGGGGGCTTCCACTGCCCATCATGGAAGATTATACACAGGTCAGAGTCTGGGGGCTTCCACTGCACAGCATGGAAGATTATACACAGGTCAGAGTCTGGGGGCTTCCACTGCACAGCATGGAAGATTATACGCGTTGCCTCTGTCTGCGTTATTATAAGGTGTGTACTGTTAAGTAGTACTATTCCTATCGGTTTAATCCCTGTTACGTCCACTATCAGGGGACGTGTATATGGCATGGATTTTTGGAAGCGGAAGATGGAAAAAGATGCTTGGTCGGTCCTTCCACTTCAAATTTGGGGCACTGCGCGTGCAATCTAAGGTGCCACCAGATATGAGTGTCACTGTGCACTGGCAAAAGTTGGAAGAGTAGATGCAATAGGCTTCACACACATGCCTGTAGGCAGGCAGTTGCTATTCAATCTATTACAGTCAAAAAAGTGTTGTTTTATGTCACTGAGCACAATATAAGCTGTGAGCCTGACACATGCAGGCAACTGAAATTAGATTACAGGAAAAAAATGTTTTCAATGTATGTTACACCACCAGGTATAAGTAGTGAAAAAAAACACAATATAAGCTGTTATGTGTTAGCCTGTCACACACACACGCTGGCAGGCAGGCATAGATTACACAAAAAAAATTATAAAATAAAATAAATGATGTTCAAAGTTTCCTCAATGATATAAAGTATAGGGGGCGAACCGAAAAGCGCATGTGTTCGCCGTTCGCGGCGGACGCCAACATGCGAAAATCGCCACGAATAGTTCTTTGGCGAACTGTTCGGGACATCACTATTGTAGGCTTTTTGTATTAGGATGGGGTAGAGGGGGGTTAATAGGATAGGGGTACAGGTAGGGTTAACTAGGTCCAGATAGGATTAAATAGGTCCAGTTTGAGTTAACTAGGTCCAGATAGGGTTAAATAAGACTAGATTGGGCTAGGTGGTTAGTGATAGTGATAATTAGGTATTGTGAGGGTTAAATAGGGTTAATTACTTATATGGGGTTAATTCATTAGGGAGGGTTAAATACTTATGGGGGTGTTAGTTAGAGGGAGTTTTATAGAACGTTATTAGGTAGGTTAGGGGTTAATAATGTAAGGTAGGGGTTAATAGGGTAGGGTGTTGTTTGGTATAGTTAGGGTTAATTGGTTAATGGGGTATAGTTCGGGTTAATAGTGTAGTGTAGTGCTTAGACATTGTGTCATGACGACCCTGGAGGACCCCCATGTCACTTATAGTGTTAATATAGGGGTTAATAGTGTCGTATAGGGGTTTATATAGCCCCTATTGGACGGAGGATGTTAATTATTGTCTCTTGAGGATCTATATTGACCCCCATGAGTGATGCGGTTAATTTATTTTAGGTGCCTGGGGAGGTACTTATAGTACCATTGTGGCAGGGGTTATGTTTTTTATCGCGGGTACTTTAAAGACCTTTAAGGTCCTTTCAGGACCTGTGGTGGGAAATTTACATTTTTAAATGCAGCGGGGGCCTCCACTGCAAGGGTTAATATGGGGACACAATGGGGGTCGAGATTGGGACCCTCGCATCATGTGGTTAATGTGGACCCCTGCTTCATGGGGGTAATGTGGGGAGCCTGAGGGGGTCCTGATGGGAACCCTGCAGCAGGGTTTCATATAATGAGCCTGCGGGAGCACCTGCAGGTTTCATTGCCGTCATGATGACGGTCTCATTTCCTATTGGCTCATAGTAAGGAGTAGCTACGGGCTTATGGGCTTTGCAAGGCCTGCTGAGCTTACTTTAAAACCTGGGTTTACGATTTTGGATCTCAGGCAGCAAGTTTCGGTTTTGGGGAATTGAAAAGCATCGGAAACGGAGAGGAACGAGAGCCTGCAACTCAATCCCAGACATGTAACAACCGTCTGCAAGCGAGTTGCGAGGCCCGAATTGAATGAGGCCCATTGTCTCCAGTAATGCAA
Source organism: Discoglossus pictus (assembly GCA_027410445.1). NCBI lineage: Eukaryota > Metazoa > Chordata > Amphibia > Anura > Alytidae > Discoglossus > Discoglossus pictus. The sequence continues at coordinate 53,587,985 of CM050175.1, forward strand.
CAATCTCCCCATCCCTACTCTCTTCTCCTCTTCTTTGCTCCCACAAGCTTTTCTCCTTCCTCCAGACACTAACTGCTCCCTCATCTAAGGCTGCTGGACATATATCCCCTAACCCAGGCCCCTCACTCATTTCAACCTGCTTCCAGCCACATACAGCCCACAGGGCATCTCAATAAAAAACTCCCATAACTTAATCCCTATTACCAGTCACAAACCAACTACTTTGCCTTTCTCCATTGCCCTCTGAAATGCAAGGTCTGTTTTCAACAAACTTACTTTAATTCATGACCTTTTTATTTCTCACTCCCTCAATCTAGTGGCTATCACTGAAACCTGGCTCACTCCATCAGACTCTGTCTTCCCTGCTGCACTCTCATAAGGTGGCCTACACTTTAGTCACACTCCTATACCTGGGAACAAGCAAGGTGGAGATGTGGGCATACTACTTTCCACTCACTGCACTTTTCAGTGCATACCACCAGTCCCCTCCCTTCAATTCTCTTCCTTTGAAGTTCACACTGTCCACCTCTTCTCACCCATCTCTCTGTGAATAGAGGTCATGTATCGCCCACCTGGACTACCATCTTAATTTCTGGATCATTTTGCCACCTGGCTCCCTCACTTTCTCTCCTCCAATGTATCCTCACTCATTCTTGGAGATTTTAACATCACCACCCACAAACCCACCTCCCCAACAGTCTCAAAACTTATTTCTCACACCTCTTCCCTTGGTCTCTTGCAATGTACAGAATCCCCAACTCACTGTGTTACCTTTTTTTATCAATCTCCTCACAACCTCCAATCTTGTCAATAACTCACTCCCTCTATCTAACAGCCACCTCCTTACATGTAACCTGACCATACCTCCTATGCACTGCCCTTCTACACTCCCTCCCCCCAAATCTCACAGAAACCTGTGAGCACTCGACCCTAAACACTTTTCCAATGTGCTACAACCCCTTCTCTGTCCCCTCACCTGCCTGATCTTCCCTAATGCTGCCACCTGGCAATACAACTTGACGCTGAATTCCACACTTGATACCCTGGCCTCCACAACCACTGACAAAGGCCCTAACTCTCATCCTCAACCATGGCATTCTACACTAACATGCTACATCCATAGATGTTCCAGTGCTGCCGAACGACAATGGAGGATATCTTGCACCTTTGCCGACTTCCACAATTACAAATTTATTTTGCACTCCTACTTCTCTGCCCTTAATCTTGCCAAACAAAACTATTTCTCATCCTTGATATCAAATCTATCCTACAACCCCAAACCTTTGTTTGTAACATTCAACACTCTTCTCTGCCCTCCCCCACCTCCTGACCCTTCCTGTCTCACAGCTGATGACTTTGCCACCTACTTTAAAAATAAAATCAACAACATCCAAATCAAACTCTCCTCCCAGCGTGCCTCCAACACACCAACCTCCCAACAAACCAACAACTCCCAGCCTTTAAGCCTTTACCCTTCCCAATTCCCACATGCATCATGAACTCCTTTGATGATGTAACTGAGGATGAGGTCTCTAGTCTACTTTTATCCTTTGCCTTACAACTTCTACACATATACCCATCCCTTCACAACTTATTCCTCCCCTCTCTACCACACTTATCCAAGCCCATATTTTCAACCTTTCTCTTACCACTGGCAAGTTTCCTTCTTCTTTAAAACACGCCATAATTACACTCATTCTTAAGAAACCCACATCTGACTTAACTTCTGCATCTATCTATCACCCTATCTCTCTACTTCCCCTGGCTTCAAAATTACTTGAGCAACTTTTTTAAAACCGCCCAACCCAATTTATTTTCTCCAACTCCCCCCTTGACCACTTCCAGTCTGGCTTCCAAACCCAACACTCAACAGAAACAGCTCTTACTAAAGTCACTAGTGACTTTCTAACCATCAAGTCGAAGGGTCACTTCTCTATCCTAATTCTTCTTAATCTCTCTGCTGCCTTTGACACTGTTGACCACCCTCTTCTTATTTACATTCTCTACTCTCTTGGCATCTGTGACACAGCTCTCTCATGGTTCCCATCCTACCTTGAAGATCGAACATTTAGTCTCTCCTTCTCTGGCATCTCTTCTTCACCTCGTCCTCTGACTGTTGGCATACCCCAGGGTTCAGTCCTCGGCACCCTTAGCTTCTCCATTTAAACTTCTTCCCTTGGTACCCTAATAAAATCATTTGGATTTCAATAAAATCTACATGCAGATGACACTTAAATCTACCTCTTTGCATCTGATCTATCTCGCTCAATCCTAGCACAAGTGTCCAGCTGCCTCTCTAGTATATCCTCTTGGATGGTGACCCGTCAACTCAAACTCAACATGTCAAAGACCGATCTCCTAATTTTCCCACCCTCTAACACAGTTTCCACCCACATATCTCTCTCACTGTTGACAATGCCATCATCACTCCAACATTCCAGGCCCATTGTCTTGGGGTTCTGTTAGACTCTGCCCTCTCTTTCACTCCTCACATACAATCCATAACAACATATTGTCTTTTTCACCTAAACAACATTCCCAAAATACGTCACTATCTTGCACAAGAAACAACTAAAATCATTATCCACTCTCTGATCATATCTCGCCTCGACTACTGAAACTCTCTTCTTGCTGTCCTCCCCATCACCCGGCACTCTCCACTCCTATCCATAATGAACGCGTTCGCTAGACTCATCTACCGAACTCAACGTTCAGTGTCTGCAGCACCTCTCTGTCAGTTACTCCGCTGGCTTCCCATAGTCTCCAGAATAAAATGTAACATTATGAACCTAAACTATAATGCCCTCAGCAAAAATGCACCCTCTTATAGCGCTGATCTCATCTCCAAGTACACCCCTAACCTCCTCTCACTCCGTCTTTAGGACTTTTCTCGTTCTGCCCCTATTCTTTGGAATGCCTTGCCTCACTCCACTGTACTATCCTCCTGCCTCAAATCATTAAAACACTCAATAAAAACTCACCTGTTTAAAGAAGCTTATCACCTTAAGCCTTAATCCACAAATCACATATATTATCCTTCTATACCTCTCCGATACTCTTTCGATTTTATTTGCTTTAGTGAAATCTTTGTGTACATTTGATTTTAAGACAGGGCCCTCCATTCTTTTCTCTTCATTGGGATAATATTGTTTTGACTTCAACTTACCCCTGTATAGCACTATGGAATATGTTGGCGCTTTAGAAATAAAGGAAATAATAATACAAATAATAATCATAATATCTCAATGAAGCTGTGAGCTAATATATCATGTAAGATCACTTAAGATGGGCAGGTCGTGGCAGATTGGTCAGAGAAATCACTGTCCATTGAAAAAGGAACTGGCAACCCACCCCAGTATCTTTTCCATGAAAACCTTATGGATAAGCACAGCCAGAGAAAAGATGTGCCTGCCCTGCTGTGTCCATAGTGTCAGGGAGAGTCAGACAACTGAATGGCTGAACAAAATACATACAAGTATTGTATCCTCATTGTTGCTTTCTAATATCTAACCCTAACTTTGTTTTTGTGAATGGGGACATTGGAGACTAATGTTAGCTCACTGCCACTCAATAAGTTGCTCTTTTATAATTAGGTTTGCTCCCTGCCTTTCAAGAAGCCAAGGACCTTAACATGTCATATAAAACAACAATGGAGATAGCTAAAGCTACACATAATTGTATATAATAAGTTATATATTGAAGATTTTATAACATTCTAAAACATTTTCCCATTATTATATTTAGTTATTTAGAATAAAGAATGGAAAATATGGAATTATAGGGTCTCTTTAACATCAGGAGGCATAAGTTATAGCAAACATTGCTGGTCTAAAAGAATAATTTATATCTAAATCTGAAAAGTTCTAATTATTTAGTGAATATACGGCTTTGCAGATCTGAAGACAAAACAATTGTCCAATGAGTCACGGACTATAAGTTTCTTCCAGTGAATTAAATAAATGACATACAATGTTGCACCTGCTGGCTCCTTGCATTGTGTGAAGTAGTCTTAGCCCTACTGCTTTCTGCACCTGCTTAGAGACATAAAACGTGGCAGAAATACAAACAAAAATGCTTTCTTGTTAAGCCTTGCTGCATCCCTGTCTATATAAAAAACATTGCACCCAGCTTGTTATACATTACAACCATTTTCTGAAATGACAGCAATTTTTTTTTTCAAATAAACTAAAATAAAATAAAAAAAAAACGTTAAAGAGAGTAAATTTTTCCAAACCTATGAAAGCAGGCTGTTTCTATAAAATGTGATGTCCATGGTAAAAAAAAGTAAAATTTGCTGCCATCTGACTCTCCGTGACTCTATGGACCAAAGCACCCAGGTGTATCTCTCAGTCACTACCCCTCCTAGCTCCATCAAGTTCACGTTCAGTGACCTCATCTATCCATCGTCGACATCTGTCGTCCCTTAAATTTCCCAGCATCAGAGTATTTTCTAGGAAATCTTGCAGTATTATATATATATATATATATATATATATATATATATATATATATATATATCCTCATCGCTCCACAGAGACGGCTGCCACAAAAGTCACTAATGACTTGGTCACATCAAGTGAAATAATAATAAAAATAAGAGACACAGGTCTGAGAAAGGCAGAGGAAAAGAGACACAGGGGAGGAAAATAAGGAAAAACAAAAAAGACACAGAGGTGGGGGAGAGGGGGAAACAGACACATAAAAAAAAGGGAGAGGGGGAAAAGAGACACAGGGGTCAGAGAGTGTGGCGAGGTTTGTAATGAGCGCCGAAGGTGCTCAGCACACAATTGGGGGGTTGCACCAACGTCTGTAATGAGCACTCATTGCAGGACTCGTGATGAACGGCAAAGATGCTCATCGCGAGGCCCGAAAACTACACAGGGGGGCTCGCAATGAGTGCCTCTGAAGGCACTCATCGCTGGGCTCATGATGAGCACCAAGCATCAGAAGTGCCAGGTTGCAGAGGCTCATAAAGTAGACGAGGAAGAAGCTCGCAATGAGTGCCGAAGGTGCTCAGAGGGGGCAGAGCCTCGCAATGTGTGGCAAACAGCCTTGCCCGCCTTAAAATTTTATTGCCGTTATTTTTGACGGGAAAGTCGCCAGTATATATATATACACACACACATTGTAATAAATAGTAACTTTCTGTTCACATTTTGATGTCTAAAAACAAATAAAAACATATTTCCTGCTCAAAATTCTGAGAAATACAGTTATTACACTGCACTCTGGGAAACTGGGCATGAATGTGCCAATGAGTCAACACTGCATTTAATTTAATACCACTTTAAACATGGTTCCTTTTAGCATATGTCTGTTGTATTACACAACTTTCAAGCGTACCTAGGATGGATTATGCGTGAGTTAGGAAACCTACCTGCAGGTAGCACTTTCTTTTTTGCCTGGTGCTAAGCTCTGTGCAGGGTGCTCTGAGTACAGTGCCAATCCCTTAGAGAAGGGGTGGCCAAGTTCAGTACTGGAGGGCCACACACAAGCCTGGATTTGAGGATATCCTTTCTGTGCACAGTCAATCTTGAGGACTGAAGACTGACTCACCTGTGCGTAGCAGGGATATCATCAAATCCAGGCATGTGTGTGTGGCCCTCCAGGACTGAATTGCCCACCCCTGCCTTTGAGGATTGGAAAATAGAAGTTGCAAGGGGTCAGGGGATGAGAGGACCTCTTTGTCCCTCACCAAAGGTAAGACACTCTTCAACAGTAGTCTTCAGGCTGAAGCCCAATGACTCTTCAACCCAGAGGCTACAGGCCACAGGACCCCCTCCAGTCACTACACCAGAGTTGGAAAAGCTAAAAGAAAAAAGTGCCAAATCAAAATCCAAAAATGTAGTATCCCTGAATCTGTGTCTGGGAGGTCACTGCCACTAACATACCAGGCCCTTTGTGCCTTAAGTAGACCTTTCCAACAAACCTCCCTTTAACATTAGTATGAGGAGGTGCATGTGGATGCGCTCACCTAACCTGCAGGCTGGGGGAATGGGCTAAAATAGGGAACTCCCACGAATGAAAATATACTGGCCAGGGGGCCCTAAAAGTGCTAAAAAGTAATGTGTGCTTTTCTTCTCTTAGGCCTTGGGCAAATATGCCTACTTAGCCTCTAGCCATACTAAAGCCCCGCCCCCTCCTACTTGACAGGTGCCTGTCACGGACCCCTTTTCCAGTTCCTGGGTCTTAGCCCAATAAAGCACATATAGCTTGGCTCCAGCCACTGGATTATGTACGTAAACATCTCAATTGTATTTGTAACCGGTTTTGTCCCATTGTTTGCCAGATAAAGTTAATCACATCTGATATGTTTTAGAGACGGCAGGATGTGTATTGGAGGTTAAGCTATTGCTCTTAGGAAGCTACCGTTAGACCCCATGTGGAGATTATCTCTTGCTGACTTTTCAAAAATAAAACAGTTCACTTTTGAGACATATAGAAATCATATGTCTCTTATTTTGCTCCAGTTCTCCTGGATGGCTGCAGGGAAGTACTGAGAGACTGAAGGATTCTGTTGGGGTAGGTTTGACTGTAACAATTCTTATCAAGCCCCTTAAGAAGAAGCAGATCTGGAGTCTCTTGGAAGCCTGAAAGTGCTGATTTCTGATACAGGAACCTGACCTGACCGGGTGCTGGTGCAGAGATTTCCAAGAACCCCAACGGCCCTTGTGGAGTCTATAGCAGGTGGGCCTGGGCAGTAATAGCCCCTACTAACGGATTGTAACAGTGCCACCCATCACTGCTCTTTCAAATTAAGTTCTACACTTGGTCTTAGCTAAACATCTAATAAGTACTAGAAGAAACAGCAACTAAAATTTGTTGGACAAGTGCCAAATATATATATATATATATATATATATATATATATATATATATATATATATATATATATATATATATATATATATATATATACTAGTGATTTGCCCATCAAAAATTACGGGGCAATAAAATTGCTGTTTGCCACACAATTTAAAGCTTTTGCTCCTCTGAGCACCTTCAGCGCTCATTGCGAGACTCTCCCCTTGTGTACTTTTGCTTCTCTGAGCACCTTTGGTGCTCATTGCGAGCCTCACCCCTCGTGTCCTTTTAACGGGAGTGTAAAATATACTATTTAGCATAATTTTATTTTTTATGTTTTTTTTAAATAATTAATTCATTAATTACTTAATAAATGAATATACTTTACCTATTCCTAATTAATATATCCAGCAATCAATATCCTGAAGAGCTAACCACCTCTTTTATTTTCCTGCAGCATACAATGTACACTGGAGATGAGTTCATCACCTAAGTGCTCCGAGTTTCAATGCCTCAATTGCTCGATTCGCGAGGCTCGCAGGTGATGATCACCTTTGATGCTCATCTTCTAAGTGCTCCGAGCTCAGAAGACTTCTGTGCTTCAAAGCCTCTCGCGCAACGCAAGGCTGGCAAACATGACGACGAATCGCAGTTTGACAATTATAATATGTGATTATATATATATATATATATATATATATATATATATATAGATAGATATATATATATATATATATATATATTTATTTACATATTTTACGTTTCAGAAATAATTTCTTGTGCAGAATATGTTTTTTGTTCTTATCAATACTAAGTTGGATTGGGCTAGATAAAGATTTTTCTTACCTGAACATTTTATCCAAATCTATTTCCCTACACCTCCAGATTATAAATACTCTATGTCAACTATTAAAACACATTCAATTTATTTTCACTATGAGTTACTAATATATTCTCTATCTCAAAAATATACATAAAAGTATGGAAAAGTGTCATGGGAGCATTATGACTGTACCTGATTTTGGGTCAAGAAATTGTTTCTCAAATCTAAAAAAAAATATTAGACATATTTTATAAGCAATTGAGAGACATAATCCACTAGATGATCTTGAGCAGGTCTAAACTCACAGCTTCCATTCCATCCACATGTGGAATTAACGTTTCACATTCAGTGCCACAAACCCTCTCTCAATAATGTTAATATTTGACAGTTTTGTAAAGATTTAGGAGTGCCTTTAAGAACAGTGTGTAACATTTGTACTTTAAATTATAATATTACTAGCAAATAGTCTGTCACAAAATGACGGTCATAAAATTGTAAGGCAGGTAATGCTGTCTGCCACACAATGTAAGGCTTTCGGTCCTCTGAGTAGCTTTAGCGCTCATTGCAAGCCTCGCGCTAAGCGCCTTTGGCGCTCATTGCATGTCTCGCAATGAGTGCCTTGGGCACTCATTGTGAGCCTCTCCCCTCATGTACTTTTAGTGGTCTGAGCCCCTTCGGTGCTCATTGCAAGCCCCGCAGTGAGCGCCTTTAGCGCTAATTGCGAGCCTCTCCTCTGCTATTTTTAGATTTATATATTTTTTAATAATAAATTAATATACTTTACCTATTTCTAATTAATATATCCAGCAATCAATATCGGAACAGCTAACAATCTCTTTTGATTTTCCTGCAGCATACAATGTACAGTTGGACTGTTGCTGACCCGAGGAGAAAGTGTCAGCAATGTGGCAAGTGTGCAGTGTAAATAGGCTGCATGCGCGAGGGCAAACCATTTGTTTAGTTGTGTAAAGCGCCATTTTAGATTCGTAATGTTATTAGTTGCAAGTTAGTGTTGTAAAATGGCGGCAATTGTCTATGTGTTAAGAGGGTCTCGAGCATTTTCTGTCCTTTCTAATAGTGTATTTTGTGCCTAGTAGGTTTCTGGGTAAAAGTCTTTTGCTTGGTTAGGGGTTGTGTAGCCTCGTTTTAGAGTTTTTAAGTTAATTTGTAGCATATTTATGTTTATTGTTTTGTTTCTTGAGTGTCGCGGTTCGGCTTTTACATTTGTATTTTTTGCGGGGGTCTGGATTTTTGTTACGGGCTGTATTTTTTAACGCGTTTTTTTCACTGTAAATTGGATAATTGAGCTTTCTGTTCATCTGTAGACCAGCGGGTTGTAGGGATGATGCATAAGTCGTGCAGGGTCATAGGGATGAGCGCCTATGGCGCTCATCTCCACCGGCACAGCGAAAGCCTTTGGCGCTCACTGCCTAAGTCGTATGGGGTCTTAGGGATGAGCACCTACGGCTCTCATCTCCACCAACGCAATGAGTGCCTTCGGCGCTCATTGCCTGGCCTCAAAACATTGCCTTTGCTTTGCGAGATCCGCGGTTGCGGCCCGCAGTTTTAACATTGCGTTACCAACGACTTTTGGCAAGGCTGCGCTGCAGAGAACTATATATGTGATATGCACTTGTGTCCCTAGGGAGTTTAATAAATTCCCTACAGCTGGTACAATGAGGTGGCTTTATGGTCTCACCACAGATATGTGTTGTTAGGAATAGTGCAAAGCACTGGATGTTTTGGATATTTCTGAACCAAATATTACACTTCTCAGTTTCAAATTGTACCAACCGGTTAAAAAATTTAAATGTTTGAGAATTATTACTATTTTTTTAATCTTAATTCATCTACTGGGCTATTCTCTATTTTTACTGAGTCATTAGTTGACTGCTCTAGTAACTTCAATGCACTACCTAATTTATTACGTTCAACTACAGTTTGTAACCTATCACATTGTTCCATAGGGATGAGCATGAATATCTTATTAAGTAATGACAATTCACCTTATTCAGATAAACTGTATACAGCAGTCTCTGTGGAGTCCATTAATAATGCTTGCTGCCATCTTTTAGTTTTCCTCCCTGTCACGACACAGGACCAGCTGGACTAGCACGCTCTAGAATTCCCACCGGTTACAGACATCTAAAAATAATGTTTAAAAATAGGAGGAACATTGCTTATACTAGAAAAAAAGGCTTTCAATAGCCTTGCTATCTTTGGCCTCCATGTAAATCAAGTGCTCTAAGTTAGGGCACTGCCGTAAACGGGCTGCGGGAGCTTTATTTCTCTTAACTTCTACACCAATGTAAATCTTTCACTCCCTCAGATTACACAACCGTAAATCCTGCGTTAGCTGCAACATATTTCTGTGCAGGGAGCAGCCAAACAAAGCTTTAATGGTGGGGTCACTTAAATTATAATGAGAGGGAAGAGCAGGAACAACTGCCCGTAACTGGCTGCAACAATGAAACTGAGATATTTATAAAGAAATGTTTTTTTTATTTATTAATATATATATATAATATAATATATTATTTATTAAGATGTGACATTTGTATTTATAGCTTCAATAAATAAAGATGTGTTTATTTTGTGTTAAAATATTATATTTTTATAGACAAAGCAATAGAGTGTTTGTTTCTAGGCAACATGGTTTTCTGATCTGTATTAACTTGAGTATTAGGTTGTTTGTTACCCTGGATTTTTTAGCATGAAACTGGCTTGATACTAACATATCATATTTTTTAATTACACATATTTTGCTATCGGATTGTTAAGTCTCAAATATTGGTGAAATTTCATAATTTTGTACTGTAATAATATTACATTAAATGCTTCTGGGGGACTCAGCAAAGGTTTGAACACTACTTGCTAGTGGTCTCTGGTACACATAAATATTTATTCTGCCTTTTGCAGTTACCACGGTGCCCTGATTTGCATTTGATCCATAAAGTCTTATTAGCATAGGAGTTGGGTGACAGAGTGTCAGGAAGTAACTCATAATTTATTGTCAGTGCAAAACTCAATGGAGATTTATGCCTTGCTTTTCAGCTTTGTCGTGCAGTCCACTCTTATCAGTGACTCGTGGCAGTTTTCTCCCAATGTTTTAGGGATAGGGAATTAACATAGCTAGGTAGGATTTACTCTGCAGTTAGGTCACTTATAAGTGCTTTTTCAGGGATTAGTTTAGGGACCCTTGATTGTGGATAGGAAAAATGAAAAGTAAGAACCCTATGTAAATCTCTTCAAAATCAATTACGAGTGCCATAGCAGCCTAGTAAAGGCATAAATCTCCATTGAGATGTGCACTGAAAATACTCACTCTGACACCCAGGTACTGTATAGCACAAGAGAACTACAAACTTAAGAAATATCAACATTATTTGACAAAAATATATGTTGGTATTCAGCCTGTTTTATGATACAAAATCCAAGGTAACAAACCATCCAGTACTCAAGGGGTTAATACACTTCACAAAACACTCTAATGCATTGGCTACTAATACATCATATTTTAACACAAAATATACAATATTTTTAATATTAAAACAAACATTATACTGTATATATATATATATAATATATATATATATATATATTTATATATATATATATATATATATATATATATATAAATAAATATACATACATATATATATATTTATATATATATATATATATATATATATATATATATACATATATAAATATATATATATATGTATATACGTACGCATTTACATATACATCTATATATATTATAGTACTATAAATACTTTCTTACCTGCCTGGTGCTGTACTTCACTCCACGAGGAGGCCGCAGGGGCCAGCAAGGACCGAGGGGGCCACAATTGGCCGAGGGAGCCACAGGGCCTGTGGAGGGCACAGTCGGGGGCCAGAGTGGGCCATAAGGGGCTGCAGGAGACCCACGGAAGGTCTGCAGGGGCCATAAGGGGCTGTGGGGGCTACAGGGCCCGAAGAGGGCACAGGGGGCCCCTGGGGGGCCACAGTGAGCTATAAGGGTCTGCAGGGGACCCACGGGAGGTCTGCGGAGGCCATAAGGGCCTGCGGGGCTCTGATGAGGGCCCCTGGGGCCTGTAGGGGGCTACAGTGAGCCTCAAGGGCCTGCAGGGATTGCACGGGAGGTCTTAGGGGCCAAAAGGGGCGTGACGGCCACATAAGGTCACAAGGCCATAGGGGGCCACAAAGGTGACAGGGTACCTGTGGGATGGCCGCGGGAGCCCCTCAGAGGTCAGGTGCTTCTGGCTTCAGTGTGAGTATAAAATGAAGCTATCAAGAAAGTATTTTGTTGTAATAAAAGTTTTTTTTTTTTGAATATCACTTTTTTTAAATGACTTAAAAGAAACAATTATTTACAGTGCTTGTTTTTTTTAAAAGGATGATGTCACCACCTCAACAAATATGGCAAATGATCAGATCAACCAAATTAACAATAAAGCATTCCATATGGTGCATTTTCTAATTGCTAGTTTCAAGCAAAATGTGTTTTTAGTTAGTCGATAGTTAAAAAAACAGTGATATGTGATTGTAACCACTCTATCACCCTGAAGATGTGTTTATCCTAATATTGTTGAGACATTCAGTTGTGTCCGATTCTCTGTGACCCTATGGACCACAGCATGCCTGGCACATCTTTGTCTGGTTGTGCTCATCGATAAGGTTTTCATGGCAGAGATACTGAAGTAGAATGCCAGTTTCTTCTCCACTGGACAGCAATTTGTCTGACCTCTCTGCTATGACCTGCCCATCTTGGGTGACCTTACATGGAATAGCTTATAGCTTCATTAAGGTACACAAGCCCATTCACCATGACAAGGTAGAGATCCAGAAGGGGCTATACTAAAATCGTCTATACAATGGTTTAATAATTTGATAGTCCTTTCAGTATATTTGCTGGGTTCATTCTCTCCTAGTGTGTCCTAATAACACTATTTACATCTTGGTAAGGCAGAACTGTTTTGATAAAGTAATGCAAATAGTAGATATGTTAGGTATGTTTAATTTGGCACTGCCATTGTACGAATATTACACAGTACACCTGACTGTGGCACAGATCATTAAACATATGTACATGTATGCATTTGGTAACCCTTAGAATGTGGATGTAGCAAGGGGCAAGGAGGAGAAGTAATTTGGGAGAGGAAGCACCCATATCCAAATGGTTATCTGTTAGCATTAAGACCAAATATGTCTCTGAGGAGGTGGTCAAAAATGGAGAAGAAAAGGTAAGTGAAAGAATGGAAATGGTATGGTAGTTGGGAGAATTATTTTGCATCAATATTCTCCATCTATTAGGTATACCACTGGGACGGAGACATTCACAGCTAAAACCCACTCATACTAATAGTCTATTGAAATACACAAGCCAGATAAACTTTTTTTTTATAAGGTAAATTGATTTGACCTACAGTTGAGTCCCGTCTCCATAAAACCGTGTTTAACAGTAAGAACAAGTAACCTTTAGACAGGAGCCACATTGGGTATATTACTAAAAATGCTTTGAATTTAACGGCTTTCTACTCATCATATTTTGTTCATGTACATTCTCAGTTATTAAAAATGTAAAAAAAGAAAAGGAAAAGGCAATTTTCTTGTGCTTTTAAAAAATATAGATCACATTTTTCTGTGCATATCAGACTGGGATTTATTTCATCCTAAAATTAATTTTCTGACCAGCCGTTTTCTTTTACTGTATTGATTCCCTGGGTTCCAATATTCCTTTATGCTGTACGAGATTTGCACATTGTATATTACATTGCAGTTAGTATCAATGACATTACAGAGTTTTACACGGGCTTATTCAGTAAAGTACAAGCCTGTCATAGCGCCAGACACTGGTATTCCATAAGGTGAGAAATATTGAAGAAAGGATTTTAGGGAAGTAAGCTTATTTAAATATAATAAAGAAGTGTAATTTATTGCGCCCTACTGGAAGTATAAAAGAGGTGTACAAATAGTTGAACCATAACAGGATATTAAATTTATCAAGGCTGCTATAAACAAGGTATAAAAAAAAAAAAAAAAAAAAAAATATATATATATATATATATATATATATATAAAACAATAATTTAACTTATGGTGGACAAAAGAGTGATATAGAAGCCCCTCACCATGTAGTAGTACAGTAAATAAAATAGTACATTTGTGTTCACATTTGAAAAGCTTGTTTCCTGCTCAGAATTACAGTTATTACACTGCATTCTGGGAACCTGAAATGTGCCTACAAAAGCTTCGCTCTTGTAATTCGATAAAAGTCTAAACATGGCTTTCTTTAAAATGGTTTAAAATCCATATGGATTCTGCTTGCTACATCTTAAAATATATGCTTTTTCTTTTAGATGTATTTCCGAAATACTGTTGTTCAAGTATAGTGAGTCTATAATTTATGGTCTATTCAGGACCTTAAGAACATGTCCTCTTAAGCTCAACATATTGACTGGTCCTGCAGAACTAAAGATAAGGCTCCAGATAAATAAAAAAACAAAAAGTAAAACATTTTACAACCACTCCGCTTAATTTTGGGGGTTAGGCTGAAAGACAGTGCAACAACCTATTTCTTCTGTTGGTTAAGAACCCAGTTTAAACCTACCCAGTAGGACGGTCTGGTTCTTTGTGAATCCGTGATAGCAGGAACAGAACTAGCCAAGCGTACAGGCACCAAAGCGCCCAACAAACTGCAGGAATCAGTAGAGCCAATGAGCAAATGTTACAGACTGTATTAGAGTCCAGTGCAGGTTTGCAGCAATAATCCCAGTAATAAGGATTATTATTCCCTCAGAATGAAACACACACATCAATTATGTAAGTCTAGACTAACAACACCCTTATTGATGAACACAGCACATTATAGCACAGTACATTACATAACTGTGTGGGTGAACACTTCAAAACCACAGGGAGTGGTCAGTCCCAGGCCCATATCAGGAATTTCCTTTCTGCTCTTTTTACTTGGTATGGGGTATTTGCTAATAACCCCTGCAGAGTTATCAGGTGGTGGTGGTGGGGGTGGGGGGTGCACATGTTTCTTTAGGCTGATGGCTAACTCCCCATATTGCTGGATCCCTTACTTAGAACCCCCAAGGGAAATACTGCATTTTAAGATGACCATATCTCACCCTAGAGAAACATCACTCAACAGTATGAGCACATTAAACCATATTTACTCCTGGGTAAATATGTCCTAGTAGTTGATAGCATTGCACCAATGGTTATCCTGGTATAGAGATTTAAAGAGGGGTTATACATTACACTACACCTCCAGTTTTCTTAAAATTTGATTAATAAGATGGAATAGCACCTTCCCCCATCTCCTTGGTGACTGTCTGTAAATTGTTAGGTCTTTTGATCTCAGTGTCATGATATTCTTTAGTCTGGTAGGGAACCAAATGGTAAAGGGGGATACTGTAAAACCTCTTCTATAGACATAGGGCCTCATTCAATTGCGATTTGGATAATTGAATAGGTCTCTAAATAAGCACATAGCATATTTTATTTAAAGACGTTTTTAGTTAGTGAAAAACTTGCTTTTGTATAGATGTTTACTAACTAAAAGCTTCTTTAAAAAACATATTTTGTGTGCTTATTTAGAGCCCTATTCAATTGGCCAAATTGCAATTGAATGAGGGTCCAAGAGTCTGTCATGATCTGCTACGTCAATTGGACTTGGTAGGAACCTAGTTCATACCTATCCAGCAGAATCGTGTGGTCCTTGTACATCTCTGGTCCATCTTCTGCTATCATACACAGGGACCACGCCCAGCAACTTGCTTCAGCAGACCAGAATATCAGGAACACAATATAATCCCTTAGAATTAGGATTAATGCACAGAATGACACTTACACCTTGTCTATGTAAGTACAGATACCACTGTCATACCTTTATTAATTGGCACATTTTATACACTTTTCTGACACACAGGCTGGCCAATCAGTAAGCCCCATCCTTAAATATTAGGCTGCCCCTTACTTATTAGGAAAACCCTGTACCTCTGATGAGATCAGATCTTAATCTCATCCTGTTGATTATATTTAGGTGGGCTGAGTGAGATATCACCAGATAACACCAATGTAACATAATAGGCTGGTGCAATAGCCTGCAGACTCGTTAATATGTTTCTTTACAACAATTCTTATAAAATGAAACATAATACATAAACCAACATACTTCAAGTGTAATCATATTTTAACCCTAGGCATGACCGTCTATATAGACCTTATTATATAGTGGGCCACCTGCCCTCCATCTATTTTGCTGGACTCCTTCTGTCCCCACAAACAGGTAGCCCTTGTAAGTAAAGTCCCTCCACCAAGGTCATAACAA
>CM050175.1:53608958-53618958 GCA_027410445.1 Discoglossus pictus
TGGAGCATTATGGGGGAGTTTTTCTTATTATAACTTGCTTTTCTATTTAGCCCCATTGTGAAGGGGCTGGAAGTCTTTCAACAGAGTTGGATAAAAAATGTATATATATTCCAAGGCTTTTATTCCTCCCCATTCTCCATAAATATTCAAGACATCTCATGTGCATAACCACTTACCCACACTCTATTTTTCCATAACCACTCACTACTATCCTCAGCTGTCTTTTTCTGTCCATTCATACAATGCTGTTTGGCTACAAGTAGTTCTTTCAATCTAAATACAGTCCATTTCATTGCTTTGTATCTTAAAAAAAACATTTGTTTGCTTAAAGCTGAGAAAAAAGCATTTATTTTAGAAACTCATGAGCACAAAACAATTTTCACTCTTTGCTCCATCACTTTTTCACTGAAGGAATGGGGAGAAGAGCATAGAAAGAGGTGATGAGTATTTGTTAGGTAATTGGATCTTACTGAATTTGACACCTTCTCTATCCTATTTCACACACACACACAACCTTAATCAATGGATGCATCTAGGGTGCAATAGAAGCATGACAAAAATAAAAAGATAAAAAATAGTTTTATGACATTCTCCCTGCCTAATTATGCTTATATAATATATATTTAAACCCCATATTATTACCCTGAAAATAACCACAGCCATCAAAATACAACATGAACACCTGTTAACATATAAAAAAAAAAAAAAAACTTCATATATACCTCTAGTGACCACATACCATCCAGTTGTAGAGAAAATAAAGAAAATAATCAAAGATGTACAACCATTACTAACCAAAGATACACAATTAAAAAATATATTCATATCTTTTGGAGTACTTTTAATGTTATTGATCATTGAGGAAGCTATCTAAATATGGCAAAATGCGTCTACTGGATACTTTACTGGATATAATTATTATCACTTTTATCCAGCCCACTATTTTTTATATTATTATTTTACTTACCTGTATTTTACTTGTGTGGATTAATATAGACCTTTTGTATATAACCTGCCAAATGCCAGTGTGTGGCTTTAGCTATTTAACCTCAGATATCCATATTGTGGCTTTTCAGTGGGGGAAAAAAGTATTTTATCCCCTGAACATTTGTCCACTGACAAAGAAATGATCAGTCTATAATTTTAATGGTCGGTGTATTTTAACAGTGAGAGACAGAATAACAAAAAGAAAAACAAGAAAAACGCATGTCAAAAAAGTTATAAATTGATTTGCAGGTCAGTGAGGGATTATTTATATTATTAACCCCTTCGACTTAGTACTTGGTGGCAAAACCCTTGTTGGGTTTCTTGTAGTTGACCATCAGGTTTGCACACATCTCAGGAGGGATTTTGTCCCACTCCTCTTTCTAGATCCTCTCCAAGGGCCTCATTCTATTATCGGCCGTAAAACGGCCGCAAGGCTGCGATTCCTTGCGGGGGTTCCGTTATCTTGGAATTCAATTATAGGGCCCCGCAAGGATCTCCTCTTACGGCCGGCCGTATATTTTGCAACTGGCCTTAAGCTCAGAAATCTTTAAACGCAAAAATAATTTCAAGACGGCACTGTAAAGCTCTGTAAATGCTAGGCATCATATTGGGGGACATGAGGATTAATAGCAACCCCCTCTCAAGCTTGCACATCAGCCCAAATCCGAGATTTAATTAACTGTTTATTTTCCGGCCGCAGCGTGGGCGGGTCTGAGGTGCTCCAAGCCCTCTGGACTTTTTACATGGATATGTGACATAAATTAAAAAATAATGTATTTACGGATTTGAGTGTAGGGGAATGTTGTGCTATTTTTGCTAACACCTACAATCACTTTATAGGCTCCTCAGAGTGCAGGATGGCTTTATTTCGGCTTTATAATGTGCTTAATTGGTGCTAGCGGGACCTTTTTGCTGCAAGTAAGCTGCGGCTCGGTTTTAGCCTTGCAGAGAGGGTTCCCGGAGCAATTGAATAGCAACCAGGATTTTCTTGCGGCCAAAACTCTTGCGGCCGTTTTAAATCAAAGGCTTTCATCTGGCGCGAGCGGCCGCAAGGGATAGCAAGGCGCCGACCGCAAGCCTGCCGGAGGGGAATAGAATAGCCGAATAGCTTGCGGCCGGTCCTTGCGGCCCCGCATCTCCTACGGCCGATAATAAAATGAGGCCCCAAGTCATTAAGGTTTTGAGGCTGATGTTTGGCCACTCGAACCTTCAGCTCCCTCAGTGCCCCCAAAGCACAATGTTTCCACTTCCATGTTTGACAGTGGGGATGGTGTTCTTGGGGTCATAGGCAGCATTCTTCCTCCTTGAAACACAACAAGTTGAGTTGATGCCAAAGAGCTCGATTTTGGTCTCATCTAACCACAAAACGTTCACCCAGTTCTCCTCTGAATCATTCATATGTTGATTGGCAAAATTCAGACTGGCCTATACATGTGCTTTCTTGAGCAAGGGAACCTTGCGAGAGCTGCAGGATTTCAGTCCTTCACAGCGTAGTGTGTTACCAATTGTTTTCTTGGTCCCAGCTGCCTTGAGATCATTAAAAAGATCCTCCCGTGTAGTTCTGGGCTGATTCCTCACCATTCTCAGGATCATTGAAACTCCACAAGGTGAGATCTTGCACGGAGTATCAGACCGTGTGAGATTGGCAGTGATTTTGTGTTTCTTCCAATTGCGAATAATCGCCCCCAACTGTTGTCTCCTTCTCACCAAGCTGCTTGGCAATGGTATTGTAGCCCATTCCAGCCTTGAGTAGGTCTACAATCTTGTCCCTGACATCCTTGGACAGCTCCCTGGTCTTGGCCATGGTGGAGTTTGTAATCTGATTGATTGACTGCTTCTGTGGACAGGTATCTTTTATACAGGTAACAAGCTGAGATTAGGAGCACTCCCTGTAAGAGAGTGCTCCTAATCTCAGCTCATTACCTGTATAAAAGATACCTGAGAGCCAGAAATCTTGCGGATTCATAGGGGATTAAATACTTATTTCCCTCACTGACCTGCAAATCAATTTATAACTTTTGACATGCATTTTTCTTATTTTTTTGTTTTTTTGTTATTCTGTCTCTCACTGTTAAAATACACCTACCATTACAATTATAGACTGATCATTTCTTTGTCAGTGTACACATGTTCAAAAACAGCAGGGGATCAAATACTTTTTCCCCCCACTGTATCCCCTGGAGATACACTCAGGGTTTAGGATTGTGCCATACTCTATACAGTGTAACACTTTTTCTGGTACCTATAGCAGTGTTTATGGTGTTTTGAGACAAATTCCAGGAAGCACAATCTACAATAAAGAGAAGGATCGGGAATGCAGGCTGTGATCCATCCAGAAAAGTTCCCATGATATGCTATTCATACCTCCTGTTGTGGGATCAACACATGTGAGTGTGACATTTTTTATTTTACACACTTGAAATTTGGCCATTTATTTGCACTAGGAGGTGGTGCACTTCTCTCTCTTTTAACTTCTTTTGCCTTTTTAAAACAATATATTCCTCAAACCTCCCATCCTTACCAGCACAAAAATATAACTAAACCTTGGAATAAAAGTTCCTGTAATTTATATCAGCACATTTGTAATGATGACACAGACATACATAACAACAAGACCTATAACATCAAATGATTGTATACATGCACATCCTCCAAAGTGGTTTATACAATACAATGTACTTTATGTGATACAGACATTGGAGAAATCAGCAAAAAAACTGCACTTAACGATGAATTTACACAGACATTCAATAAGAAAGCCCAATGAAGACAGTTATTGTACCCCAGTAGGACACCATTTTAACCAGAATGATCACTCCATCTAAAATCTAAAAATCAAAATATTCAGAGGAAAATGTAAAAACATCCAAGAGATAAAAAACATTTGAAATAAAGATGATCACATTTCTCAACTGTAGAAATACAGGACTTAATATGGACTTGGGTTTTCTAATACATTATCACAATCTCTTGCGAATGTTTATTATTTTACAATAACAGGCTTAGCACTCTTAGTAAGGTGTTTGTCCAACAGGAAGGATACCACTGTGGACTACAGTGCTCTAGTTTTTCATCTATATGTGTATATATGGTTCCTATACCATGTTGTGTTGAATACCCCTATATGCATTTATCTGATTAAGTCAGATGCTATCTCCACTCTCTCTGCATCCCTGTTTACATTATGTCCAATATCATAATATACTGCAACACTCATTATTATTAATATATATATATATATATATATATATATATATATATATATATACATATATATATATATATATATATATATATATATATATATATATATATATATATATATATATATATATATTGAATGTCTAAAACAAATTAAAAAGCTTGTTTCCAGCTCAGGATTTTGAGAAATACAGTTATTACACTGCATTCTAGGAAGCTGGAAGCTGAGCAGGGACATGTGCCCACAAATCTT
The DNA here is from genome assembly GCA_027410445.1 of Discoglossus pictus. NCBI lineage: Eukaryota > Metazoa > Chordata > Amphibia > Anura > Alytidae > Discoglossus > Discoglossus pictus. Next base: position 53,613,400 of record CM050175.1, read on the forward strand.
TGCACTTCAATCCATAACCATTTTAAACAAGGCTTCCATTAAGCTTATGTCCGATGCAATCCACAGCTTTTTTGCAAAGCCAAGGGTGGATTTTACACAAGTTGGGAATCCTACCCATGCACAGTCGTTTGAAGGTTACTGCCTATCATCAGCGTGGGGCGGTATCCAGCCTGTGTTGTGGACATTATACACACACATATATGCACACATGTATATATATATATATATATATATATATATATATATATATATATATATATATTTATATATATATATATATATATATATTTTTTTTTTTATTTTTTTTTTTATTTTTTTTTTTATTTATATATATATATATATATATATATATATATATATATATATATATATATATATATATATATATAAAGAGTGAGGTAGCCGTGAATGTCCAGTAAACCAGATGAATAATCAGAGTATTGCAGTATATAGTGATACCTTTTTTATTGGACAGACATACACTTGATAAAGAGAGGATCATCTCTCGAAAGCTCGTCATAAAAACTATGAATATGTCTGTCCAATAAAAAAGGTATCACTATATACTGCAATAATCTGATTATTCATCTTTATATACATATATTAAAAATTACTAACATTAAGTGGTCATTCAATTGTCTTGTCTTGAAACCAGTCAAATTCTGATATGAGGAGCCACTTTGAGACATATTTATTTAATTTATCAGCACTGTATTATTCTGCAGCCCCTCAATGTGAAAATCCAATTCGGTTAACACATTTTTCATTTTATAATATCAACTTACACTTTCTATGCTGGTAGATTGATTTTGAGGGCCAGGTAAATGACCCTGGACAATCCAAGGACTACAATACCTCCATTGTGCTTTTTCTCGCTGCCTACAATATATGGACAACTGAATGACTAAAGGTTTCTAATCATATCACATGTCCCAGGACAAGTGCAATCATCGCCTCTTGTATTAATTTCCTTTCACTTAAGCGGATAGGATATTCCAGTAACTGGCTGTGTAAACCCATCTGATTGATTTGCTCTTTGGGAATATGTTCAGGCAGATGTCAGGATTAAATAGGAATTCTTCTCATTTTTAGTGGTTTGCCATAGTTTTGGAAGTGATTTATTACCCTCCCCTGTAAACTTGTCCCAGACCCCATACATTATGCTTCTGGAAATAATGGATTTGTCAATGTACTTGCTGAATGACTCTGAGTATTATTCCTATACTGGTTTATATCCAGACTCCTAATATGTCCTAAAATCCCAATTCTCTATACAAAGCCTAATAATTTTATTTTATCCTACAGTACTTTTCTTCCCAGTTCCTGATTTTTTTTTTGCTTTTTTTATTTTTTTCATTTTTTAATTAGGCTGGAAATAAACAAACAATCATTAAACCTTCCCAGTCATCTGTAAAGGTACATGTTTTCCAAACAAAGACTGTAATTTTTCAAGTCATACATCACTGTCAGAGCCGCATTCAGAAGCTGAACTATGGAGACTAATGACTCTTTACTGCAAACAAAATACATATCAATAAACAGCCTGTAAGCTATATGAGCATAATTTTAGAGAAAGTAGCAATACCGTCTAGGGCAAAAATACCTCTTTGTATGCTTATTATATATACATACAAAGGTGCTTGTGGATTTATATTTGTCTTATGGAAGATTTAATATGCAGCACTGAAATTTATGCCAGAGACAGCTTCGGAAAACTGTAGGTGCAGAGATGGTTTACAAGTCCGGGTTTCTGCATTTTATTCCCAAGATAAAGGAGCTACAGGATTTACAGTAGTCAGAAATCTTGTTACTTGTACAGCTCAGGTCATAGACAGAGACGGCTTGTCATGTGCAACATGTTACATTGTTGCTTCTACAATACATTAAAGGAATATTGAAGGTTTCTGGCTTTTACTAGGAATATTATATTCCTGTGTATTTATTTATTTTATTTTATTAAGAAATGTTTTAAAACTATTTGTTTTTGTCCAAAATCGCTCAATTAGTACCTGCTTGAGTATGCCCTCTGAACAGCCAATATTTCAAGGTATGTGGAAGTTTCCTTGTTACCTTTTTCTAATCTAACACCTGCTGCTTATATCAGACAAACACATTACATGGAGTGAGTCATTCTATACACATACAGGTTTACTTTACTTGAAAAAAATGGATTGCACACGCCCAGAGCTGCTTACATAGGCACCTGGTACTAACCAATAGAAACACTGCAATCAAGTAAATGTTTTAACCCTATACTTACGGCAGAATTACCCATTAGGCCAACTAGGCAGCCGCCCAGGGGTGCTTCCCTGTGAGGGGCCCCACTTTAAAAAAAAAAAAAAAAAGAATAGTCCCAGGCTTAAAAAAACTAAATACTGCAGTTCATATACTGGCTACTAGAGGGTAACCACCTCAAACAAGAGAGTCACAACAGAAAAAGAAACTTAAAAACGCACAGAAAAGGCAAAAATGGGTCCATGCAAACCTTGCATACTCACTTGCAGGGGCTCCTCCATTTCACTGCCTAGGGGCTCCAAAAATGTAGTTCAGGCCCTGCTTATACTAATCATAAAGCCAATAGCAACACAGAACAGAAATCCAGAGCAGCACTACTCAAACTGCTTCCTTGATTCCTTGTGGCGGGAACAAAAGACTACACATCCCATGATGCATTGCTACAGAGACTGAACCCCAGACATTAAAACAATGTTGGAGCTGCCTTTGATTGGCCACAATGAATTATTAATGTTATGCTAATTTAGCTTGGATTTTCAGGGGCATTTCTTCTCAAAATCAACTTACAGAAAACTGAAGAAATTTGAAAACTTTAAGATAAGTTTATTAATGTTTATTTTGGGATTTTGTTCATGCAAAACATATTTGCATATACTACTGATTCTCATCTATCAGATGCATTCATAACCAAGGAAACTTCTTTATACTTTTAAGGGTCTCAAATTAGCCAATCAGTGACCAACACTCAGCAGCAGTGTCTCATACTAACCAATCAGCATGGTCAGTTAGCATGTTCAATAAACTTCACTTGCTTTTCCCTATTTCCTGCAGTAAAAAATGCTATGTAGGACACAAGCAAATAGATATACGGCAAGGTGAGTCTGTGAGCAGGACACTGTATATTGTAAGGCACAACAGATGAAGCATTCTGCCTTTTCCAATCAATCTTCATGGATAGAGACTCAAGGATACAGTCTACTGGCTACAACTGTTAGACACCCCTGCTCATTACTAATTCAAGGCACTGGAAGATATGTCTATGTCTATAAGGATGTCTATAAGGAGCATCAGAAGCCCAAATAAACAAAGATAGATGGGTGAAAAGGGCATAATTAAATACAAAAAACTTTAAGTGCATTTTCACTGTTTTATCTGTATCTGATGAACAATTTGGATAACATCAGTTGCCCTTAAATTAAAGTGAAACAAATAATTTGATGCAAATGACTTTATTTTATTGGCTTTTGTTTCATATAGTCTACAATACTGACACACATGCAGATTACTTGTTCTTGTTTTCTATACTTTGATCAACCTTAATAGCGGTTAGAAAAACAAGGTTAAGAATAAAAGCCTTCTCGGCTAATTGAAAGAGCCGGCTTGATCTTCTGTTCTAAATTCTTGCAGCTGTTGAATTTAGTTAAAACATTTTCTTGGAGAAGTTACAAAGTAACTCACACAGTGAGTAATTAAACATCTACAATCAAAACTCAGGCTGAGTCAATGAGCAGGATGCGCTTAAAGGGCCATTTACCTCACAGTAAATGATCTTCATGTGTGAGTGAAAGATTTTATGTTAAAATTATCTATTTTTTGTTAATTACACTAATAACAGTTAACAAAGCTAGAGTTTTACGACTCTGTTTCTATACAAAGTGTATCCTGTCTACTGGCACTTGCATGAGTAATAACAGATAGCCAAGCGCACAGTGAAGACAGTGATTGATAGCAATTTATCCCTTGATTCAGATTACACTGCACTGCAACCCATAATTGACCTGTTTAGGCAAATCCAGTATTGCATGCCTGCACAAAGAGATTTTTTTTTTAAGGGTCATTTGTTTTTCTTTTAATCTCAACACACACAACACTGGAGCAGATCACTGGATTGATCAAATTCCAGAGAGGAAAGAGAGCAGAAACCTGCATTTTCTGCCATAAGAATTTACAAACATTACAAGGTCTGTTCCCTTCAAATTGGAAATGTAAGCAGTGTTACTATTGACGTAAATGGGAGACACCCGCCAGCAACCTGATTGGCTGCAGTAACACAAAAGCAAGTGGGCAATCTGTTATACATGTAAACACAGATTTTATTTAATTTCTCAGTGAATAATGCACATATTTAAAAATTCAAAAAATATTTCAACATACATTGAGGGGATCTTTACTGTGATATGGTATAAATTGTGCAGAATTGAGTGGCCCTTTAAGGTTGATGTGGTTATGAGATAACAATGTTTGCCATGTATTGTTTATATTACAGTGAACATCATTCCATCTGTTTAAAATGTTATTAACACAGAAACCATAACTTTAAATATTGATTCATTTTAAAATTATACATGCTACAGACGGCACCTATAAATAATACCACCTTCTGGATCGCTACCTTTATGGTGAAGGGACTTATGTACCTCACTGAAGCCGTGAGCTATACCGTGCAGGATCACCCAGGATCATAGCAGAGACGTCAGACAAATTGCGGTCTACTGGAGATGGAACTGAAAACCCACACCAGTATCTTTGCCAAGAAAACCATATGGCTGAGCATAACCAGACAAAATGTGCCTGCATGCTGCGTCGATATGGTCACCAAGAATCGGACATGACTGAAGAACTGGACAACAACATAAGTCTGGCATATTCATTTATTACCATAGCATATATTGCAATGTATCATCACATATCACTGTGGATATAGATTATAGCACTAGTATAGCACAGTGTTGTTGAGGTCCTCTGCCCATAGAGAGTTTTGAGGGCCCTGAGAGGGTAATAACAAAACCCCTTTCTGACTGATACAATTCATCTGCATACTTCCTCATTCTATGGGATTCTGTGAACTGCAATCTTGAGTTGAAATCAATAACTTTTTATTTTAGGCAAATGGACCACATCTCCCAAAATCCAGTGGAAATCAATGTCATTTATTCAAGTTCCTTTGGATAGGGTCAAAGATCATTGTAATATAGTAGGGTACTAGAACATTGCAAACTATTATTAATAAGGTATTTACCATGGATTTGTTTTTACCACCATATCACCAGTGCAAACAACATGGCAGCTCTAATATTACGAAGCCAAAATAAACAGGACATTTCTCTGGTTTCTTATATGTTAAAATATAATTTTGTTAAATATTAAGCAAACTAAAAATAATAGATATTTACAGTGTTCTTATCACTGACTTTAATACTCATTTTGATTTATTAATATGAACACATACATTCACCACATATTTTCTGACATTATGCTATGTAGAGAGGGATGGTTTAATACTCTGTGAAAAATCTGTATGATAACCAACTAAAAACTAACAGT
>CM050175.1:53626458-53663958 GCA_027410445.1 Discoglossus pictus
CCCGCACTTTTTTTTCCGTTCTTACACCCTTGCTTAAATTAATTACTGAGGTCCTTTAAGAGTGTAAATAGTGCAGTTTGGATCCATTATTCTCAATCTTGCTTTCACCAAATCTGGTGCATAAAAAACATTGTCTTGCATTTTGTCATAAAAATTGTGTCTGGCAAAGATGAGACAGATATAACTGCAAATAGACTTTTCCCTGCAACATAAGGCTTGCTGTTCTATCCAGCTAGTCAAGAAATGTAGTGTCAGTTAATTTACAATGGCAAGAAATCTGAGACCTGCTGTTCTATAAATACTTGCATAAACATCTGTGTGGGTTGAGTTTTATCTTCTGTGATACATATTCTTTAAAACCTGGTTCTAAAAGACTCACGGTTACATGGTGATTATTCTCAGAAAAGTAGTTTATTTAAAAAGTCAGGAAAGTAGAGATGTGAGAGAATATAGAGAATAGATGCTGAGCTCTGAAGCAGAGTTGCACTAAAAACAGGGGCTAGATGTTTTAATTTTGCAACTTTAACATAATTTCTATTTACTAATATACAAAGGTATAAAGAAGTTTTAATAGTTAGCAATCCATCTGATAGAGGAGAATCAGTAGTGTATACAAAAAAAATTTGCAGGAAAGAAAAATCCCAAAATAAGCATTATTAAACTTAACCTAAGGTTTGCAAATGTCTTCACTTTTTTGGCAGTTGATTTTGAGAAGGAACGCCCCTGAAAATCCAAACTAAACTAGCATTACATTTGCAATTCATTGTAGCCAATCATAGACAGCTACAACATTGGTTTAATGTCTGGGGAATCAGTCTCTGCAGCAAAGCATCATGGGATGCATAGTCTTTTGTTCCACAAGTAAGCAGCTCTGCATTTCAGTACTGTAAACCTTTGGCTTGAAGGTTAGTAAATAATTACAAATGTACTTGAATCCAGTTTTTCTATTTGTTAGTACAGGGTGCCTATGTAGGCTGCTCTGGGGGTGTGGAAACCACTTTTGTTTAAATAGTATAAATCTGTATAGAATGAATAAATCAATGCAATGTATGTTTCTGATATAAGCAGTATGTGTTAGATTAGAAAAAGGTAAAGACATGGAAACTTTTAAATTTCATTAAAGGATCATTGCATTTTTTTACTTTGACTCAAAATGAATCTCGTCAATACTTTTTCTAAACATTTTAGTGAAATCAGTTGCCTTATTTTGTCAAATAATTACTATAGTTATTCCCAAGGTGCTTGACACCACTATTGATATACAAAAGATTAAAAAAATGCAAATACCATATATACTCGAGTATAAGACAACCTGAGTATAAGCCGAGGCACCTACTTTACCACAAAATACTGGGTAAACGTATTGACTCAAGTAAAAGCCGAGGGTGGGCAATGCGCTGCCCCTGTGTCCCTCTTGTAACCTCTGTGTCCCCCTCTTGTGTGACGAGTTTCCCCTCCAGTGTCCCCTTCTTGTGACATCTATGTGCCCCTCGATAAAGATGTCTCTTCCCCCCTCTCCCTCCCATGTGTCTCTTCCCCCCTCCCTTGTGTCTCTTTGCCTCCCTCTCCCTCCTGTATCTTTCCTACCCCCTCCCTTTCCCCTTATCAGCCTCTCTTCTCATAGTCTCTCCTCATCCCTTTCCCCCTCTCCCATTACCCCCCTCTCCGTTTCCCCTCTCTTACCTTTCATCAGCTGCTCCTCTACACATCTTTCGGCTGTGTCGAGACCTGGCATATGCTAATGACGTGTAGCGCATGTGACGTGACATAATTAGCATATGCCCGGTCCCGACACAGCCGGAAGATGCCCAGAGGAGCAGCCGATGGAATGTAAGAGAGGGGAAAGGAAGGGGGGTGAATGGAGAGGGGGAAAGGGGTGAGGAGGGAGGATGATGATGGAGGATGAGGAGGATGATAAGGGGAAAGGGAGGGGGAGGGAAAGAGACATGAGGGAGAGGGAGGGAAAGAGACAAAGGGGAGGGAGAGGGGGAAGAGACAAAGGGGAGGGAGAGGAGGCACAGCCGGAAGACATGCAGAAAGCAGCAGGAGCAGAGAGCAGGGTGACTCAAGTATAATCCGAGGGGGGCTTTTCCAGCATTAAAAAAAGGGCTGAAAAACTCGGCTTATACTCGAGTATATACAGTACTTTATTAATGTTATTGAAAAAAAAAACAACACTGTTAATAAGATGGAAAGGGGAAACTCCAGTTTGCAATGGGGAGAATGTTATGTACAGAAACAGACACCTAAATACTGGTAGGTATGAACATTGTCCTAAAGACTAATCTCCATTTGCCCAAGAACACGCAAAACAACTGATAGATGCAGAAAGAGAAGCATATGATCATCAGTGGATCCTCCTGACTGAAGACACTACTAATTAGATGCACCAAAGCTGGCTAAGTGTACTGCAATGTCAACAAAAAGGCTCGTCTTGGGATGGAGCAAGGAAACTGTAGTGATTCCTAAAAAAAGCAGTTAGTGTGCTCTGATCACAAATTCCCATTTATCCCCCAAATTAAACTATGGACCTTTTATGGTTAAAACTAAATGTAAAAACAAGTTGGCAATCAACTGGGATGACAAAAAACAAATCCCTAATACATACACATTCCTAATTCAATGGACTGCAGGCCATAAGCTGCAGGCCATATTGGAGCTGCACACTAGATAATGAGGAGCCCCGGATAAGGGAGCTTCACAATAACACAATCAATAGCTAGAGTACTAATAAGATAAAAAAGGCATCCTAAAAGTTTTGAGCCTGACGGACTATTTCGCTGCATGAATGCAGCTTTGTGAAAGGCTAAAATATTATTAAAAGCTCTGTTTTGGCAATAAGTGGCTTTAAGTAGCCCACGTTCATTAATGGGATTAGGTCAGCATATTCTGATTGGCTGAGAAGGTAGAAGGAACTCCGGAGACCTATGGCACTGCCTATTGGTTCAAACCAAGTGATAACTGTTTCCTACTGCTAATTATGGTCTAATCACAGAAATGCAGAAATAAACAGTACTGCTATCTAATATGACGATCCAAGACCAAAGATGGCAAGCTGCTTGTACCTAATGGTTAATATGGTTAATATGGTTAGTATGTGCATATAAACAGACTATGCTCAAAAGTTGAAATTACCTATAAGGCATGTTACTTAACAGTATAATAAACAAAATAACATACATGACGGGCACTGTAACTTGTATAACAAGCATAAACATTTTGGATAGGCTGCACTGATAAAATAAATTAGTGTAGCTAAAGTGGTGATTTGCAATATGGTAAATAGTGCGTTGCATAGTGATTCATCCCCAAGTGATGGCTATTTCCTTCAGCCAATTAGGGTCTGATCCCAGAAATGAAATAAACAGCACCGCTATAAAAGGACACCAAAAATGATAGGCTGCTTGTAAAGGATAATGTATAAATGTAGGCAGACTGTTCTCACAGATGGAAGTTACATGTAAAACATATGGTTTAATGGCTAAATATTACAAAACGGTGATAATGGGCAAAGTACCGAGCATGATAGACACTATAACTAATGTAATGAGGAAATTCATGTTAAAAAAGTTGCATTGGCAAAATGAATCACTGTAGCTAATAAGATGATGAGTATGGTAAATATGTTCAATTGAGGCGACTAGACATAAAAAAGAATACATCTACATAACAAATGTAATAATATGCTAATGGTATACTTGTCATTTGACTCAAAATAACCACAATAAGGTAAATATCTCTCCAATAAATGACCCCTTATGTAATAGTGTGCTAGTGTACATACATACTAGGCATTATATTATGAGGTGACTCTAAATAAGAGTGGGTATCTATTGATCGATATATACAAAAGGCTACACAATCAACACAATAGATTGCATGTGGCACTTATCAGTCATACATCCGCCTATTACAAGTAATAATAGAGTGTGCATTAAAATGAATGCACAAGGTAGGGAACAAAGAAAGTACATTAAGAGGTGAGCAAGTGCCATGTGAGTCAAAGACCATATTAGGTTGTGTAGTGATCTAAAAACAAATATAATGTGAATGTGTAGCTATACATGGAGAACCTCATAAGTGAATGAGTATTACATTTAATAAGTTTGTAATAAACATTATCTCCATGGATTGTAATAAAAGAGAAAAGTTGGAGCGGCGTAAATAATAAATCAAATAATGTATGGTGTATGGAAAAATATTGCAATTATCTTCATTATGTGATCAAAACGACTACAAAAATCTGTTCTTTCCTATTTTAATCAAGCCCCTGAGGTGTAACTCAATCAATCAGGAGGGAGCGGCCTATAACAGGAAATAACCCTAGTGTGTCTTCAGCCTCTCTCTGTCACCATGTCCATCAAATTAAGCAAAGTGTCCTACCACACCATCAGCAGTGCAGCCCCTCACCCCACAGGCTTCAGCAGCTTCTCTTACAGCGGAGGGTCCAGGGGGCAGCAGAGCCAGCACTGCAGCCTTCAGCCTGTACTCTAGCTGCGGGAGCTCTAGGTTTCGCAGCGAATACAGGTCAAGCTATGGAGCTTGCATGGGAGCGGGAGCCCGGGATGACAGCAGTGAGTGTGAACCAGAGCCTGCTGGCCCCCCTCAACCTCGAGATAGACCCCAACATCCAGCAAGTGAGGAGAAGGAGCAGATCAAGACCATGAACAACAAGTTCGCTTCATTCATCGACAAGGTGAGGACTTTACTGTGGGTACAAATAGGGGTTCTTTCCTGGGACCTATCCTTCTGTAGTGGGGAAGCATTTAGAAGGGTTAGTAAGGGATAATATACAATAATAAATCTATTCAAACAGGATTATAAGTAGGAGTCAACACAGATTTATGAGGGATAGGTCATGTCAAACAAACCCAATTAGTTTCTATGAGGATGTTAGTAGGAACTTGGATCAAGGCAACTCCGTGAATGTAGTCTTTTTAGATTTTGCAAAGGCTTTTGATACAGTGCCACATGGGAGACTATTGTGCAAACTAAGGGATACAGGAATTGCAGTAAATATATGCACATGGATTGGGAGCTGGCTAAAAGGCAGGGAGCAAAGGTTTTTTGTAAATGGAACATACTCTGATTGGACTAATGTGGTAAGTGGAGTTCCTCAGGGTTCAGTATTAGGTCCTCTCCTTTTTAACATATTTATTAATGACTTAGAAGAAGGATTGGAAAGTATTGTCTCCATTTTTGTTGATGACACTAAGTTGTGCAAGGTAATTAAATCAGAAAATTATGTACTTTCCTTCCAAAGGGATTTACATAAATTAGAGAAATGAGCAATTAAAAAACAGATGAGATTTAATACAAATAAATGTTTCACCTGGGTTTTTTTCTGTTTGCCTTCCTCTGGATCAATCAACAACTAATCCGCATATTGCAGATCAGAGGAGATCTTAAAAGGTTGAACTTGATGGGCTAAATTACTATGTAACCCCCTAACCCTCACTTCCTAACCCCAATCCCCAACCCTGTAATCCTAACCCTCACTTCCGAACCCCCTAACCCTAACCACTTACAGACCGTAGGAGCTAATTTATAGCACTAGATGGCTCTTGGAGCGCGTGTTTCTAGAGTCGGCGGCTGTGCGCTGTTCCGGTGAACAGTGGCAAAAACAAAACAGGATAGGACCATTTCCTGTTATAGGCTGTGCTCCCTCCTACTTGTTTGAGTCGCGCTGCGTCTATAAGAGGAAAGAACCCAAAAATCCAAAACTATATTAGTGATTAATACAAGAAGGCAATAACCACTTCCAACAAAGGGATGGGTGTTAAAATTGTGTGAATTGAATAGCAGTGCATTCATTAAAAATAATGAGATCGCCCTATATACAGTACATAACAAATAGCCATATTTAATGCCAGCATATTGTTGAAAGTATGACGCACTGGGAAAAAGAATAAAGGGACTTGTATATAAATATACTGAGCCAATGTGTATTAGGCATGACACTTAGCAAACTAACTAAGATTTAATATAGATTGCACTTAAAGACAAAAATGCCACCTGAGGCAGAAACTGTATATTAAATATGCCAGTGCCAGGCAGTAAAAGATGAATTTTAAATAGTGAATATATCAACCACATATCCATATATATATTGGGCCCCAGTAAATTGGTGAGAATCATACCCACAGTAATTTTGCCTCAAATAAAATTATGTGTCTACTGAACTTATTCTCAAAAAAGGATGGTCAGCACCACCCATTAGGCAAAAAAGGGGGAAGGGGATGTTTAGCTGATATAATGATACAGATGCAAACTGTCGGCATGCCCGCAGATATAAGCAGATGCCCAATAATCAATTATATAAAGTTAGATACCAGCTAAGCCTGGTTCAAACAGCCAGAGCCATTAGAATAACATGTGGTTAAACACAATGATGGATGAGTATAAGGTATATAATTCATTGTGTATATGCAACACATTTGTATGTCTTGAACCATTACAAAATGAGATCAGCTCAAATAATGGACAGGCGTAAGCTGTATACTTCACGGATATTGGTACAGAACTAACTCAAAATGTATTCTCCTGATTGAAGAATGATAAAATTATATCTATAAATTATTCAAATAAATATAAGTAAAAAAAAAAAAAAAAAAAAAAAATATATATATATATATATATATATATATTTATATATCTATACATACACACTCATCCGTAAAGCCTGGCTTGGTGTAATATTCGGAGTGAACACACTTCCTACACTGAAATCTCTTGTAGACAGGCAGGGTTTACGTATGTGAGCTGAGTGCCGTAATATTGTGAGCGAAAACATTAAAATAAATGTATAATGTAGGGGGAAAAAAGCTACTGCAATCAATTTTACGTTATATCACAAATTACCCCGTTCTATTAGAATAGGGGCCCTTAGTTACTTTAAGAAAGTTGTTATAATAGACTGCATTTTGTTAAATAAATACACACCAATGGGGGAGGGGATTTACCCCACCAGTGTAATGCTGTTAGACAGCAACAAGACATTAACATGCTAGAAGCTATAAAACACACTAAGCTTGCCAGTTATAAAAGGCGGCATAATATATGTTCAGTTGTCTGTTCTGTCTCTCTCTGTGCTTTCTCTCTGTGCCTCACTCCCTCTCTGTCACCCTCTCTCTCTCTCCCTCCCTTCCTCTCTTCCTCTCTCCTCGTCTCCGTCTCGCTCTCCCTCACCCACTCCTCTTTCTCTCTCTGCCCCTCCCTCTCTTTCTGCCCTCCTACCTATCTGCCTTCCTCCCTCCCTCTGCCTCCTCTGTCTCCTCTCTCTGCCTCCTCTCTCTCTCTCTGCCTCCTCTCTCTCTCTCTGCCTCCTCTCTCTCTCTGCCTCCTCTCTCTCTCTCTATGCCTCCTCTCTCTCTCTCTATGCCTCCTCTCTCTCTCTCTATGCCTCCTCTCTCTCTCTCTCTATGCCTCCTCTCTCTCTCTCTCTATGCCTCCTCTCTCTCTCTCGCTCTCTCTGCCTCCTCTCTCTCTCTCGCTCTCTCTGCCTCCTCTCTCTCTTCCGCTCTCTCTGCCTCCTCTCTCTCTCTCGCTCTCTCTGCCTCCTTTCGCTCTCTCTGCCTCCTCTCGCTCTCTCTGCCTCCTCTCGCTCTCTCTGCCTCCTCTCGCTCTCTCTGCCTCCTCTCGCTCTCTCTGCCTCCTCTCGCTCTCTCTGCCTCCTCTCGCTCTCTCTGCCTCCTCTCGCTCTCTCTGCCTCCTCTCGCTCTCTCTGCCTCCTCTCGCTCTCTCTGCCTCCTCTCGCTCTCTCTGCCTCCTCTCGCTCTCTCTGCCTCCTCTCGCTCTCTCTGCCTCCTCTCGCTCTCTCTGCCTCCTCTCGCTCTCTCTGCCTCCTCTCGCTCTCTGCCTCCTCTCTCTCTCTGCCTCCTCTCTCTCTCTGCCTCCTCTCTCTCTGCCTCCTCTCTCTCTCTGCCTCCTACCTCTCTCTTTCTGCCCTCCTACCTCTCTCTTTCTGCCCTCCTACCTCTCTCTTTCTGCCCTCCTACCTATCTGCCTTCCTCCCTCCCTCTGCCTCCTCTCTCTCTCTCGCTCTCTCTGCCTCCTCTCTCTCTCTCGCTCTCTCTGCCTCCTCTCTCTCTCTGCCTCCTCTCTCTCTCTGCCTCCTCTCTCTCTCTGCCTCCTCTCTCTCTGCCTCCTCTATCTCTCTTTCTGCCCTCCTACCTCTCATTTTCTGCCCTCCTACCTCTCTCTTTCTGCCCTCCTACCTATCTGCCTTCCTCCCTCCCTCTGCCTCCTCTCTCTCTCGCTCTCTCTGCCTCCTCTCTCTCTCTCGCTCTCTCTGTCTCCTCTCTCTCCCTCGCTCTCTCTGCCTCCTCTCTCTCTCTCGCTCTCTCTGTCTCCTCTCTCTCCCTCTCTCTGCCTCCTCTCTCTCCCTCTCTCTGCCTCCTCTCTCTCTCTCTCTCTGCCTCCTCTCTCTCTCTGCCTCCTCTCTCTCTCTCTCTCTGCCTCCTCTCTCTCTCTCGCTCTCTCTGCCTCCTCTCTCTCTCTTGCTCTCTCTGCCTCCTCTCTCTCTCTTGCTCTCTCTGCCTCCTCTCTCTCTCTCTCTCTGCCTCCTCTCTCTCTCTCTCTCTGCCTCCTCTCGCTCTCTCGCTCTCTCTGCCTCCTCTCGCTCTCTCTGCCTCCTCTCGCTCTCTCTGCCTCCTCTCGCTTTCTCTGCCTCCTCTCGCTCTCTCTGCCTCCTCTCGCTCTCTCTGCCTCCTCTCGCTCTCTCTGCCTCCTCTCGCTCTCTCTGCCTCCTCTCGCTCTCTCTGCCTCCTCTCGCTCTCTCTGCCTCCTCTCTCTCTCTGCCTCCTCTCTCTCTCTGCCTCCTCTCTCTCTCTGCCTCCTCTCTCTCTCTGCCTCCTCTCTCTCTCTTTCTGCCCTCCTACCTCTCTCTTTCTGCCCTCCTACCTCTCTCTTTCTGCCCTCCTACCTATCTGCCTTCCTCCCTCCCTCTGCCTCCTCTCTCTCTCTCTCTCTGCCTCCTCTCGCTCTCTCTGCCTCCTCTCTCTCTCTGCCTCCTCTCTCTCTCTGCCTCCTCTCTCTCTCTTTCTGCCCTCCTACCTCTCTCTTTCTGCCCTCCTACCTCTCTCTTTCTGCCCTCCTACCTATCTGCCTTCCTCCCTCCCTCTGCCTCCTCTCTCTCTCTCGCTCTCTCTGCCTCCTCTCTCTCTCTCGTTCTCTCTGCCTCCTCTCTCTCTCTTGCTCTCTCTGCCTCCTCTCTCTCTCTCGCTCTCTCTGCCTCCTCTCTCTCTCTCGCTCTCTCTGCCTCCTCTCTCTCTCTCGCTCTCTCTGCCTCCTCTCTCTCTCGCTCTCTCTGCCTCCTCTCTCTCTCTCGCTCTCTCTGCCTCCTCTCTCTCTCTCGCTCTCTCTGTCTCCTCTCTCTCTCTCGCTCTCTCTGTCTCCTCTCTCTCCCTCGCTCTCTCTGCCTCCTCTCTCTCTCTCCCTCTCTCTGTCTCCTCTCTCTCTCTCTCTCTGCCTCCTCTCTCTCTCTCTCTCTGCCTCCTCTCTCTCTCTCTCTCTGCCTCCTCTCTCTCTCTCTCTCTGCCTCCTCTCTCTCTCTCTCTCTGCCTCCTCTCTCTCTCTCTCTCTGCCTCCTCTCTCTCTCTCTCTCTCTCTGCCTCCTCTCTCTCTCTCTCTCTCTCTGCCTCCTCTCTCTCTCTCTCTCTGCCTCCTCTCTCTCTCTCTCTCTGCCTCCTCTCTCTCTCTCGCTCTCTCTGCCTCCTCTCGCTCTCTCTGCCTCCTCTCGCTCTCTGCCTCCTCTCTCTCTCTGCCTCCTCTCTCTCTCTGCCTCCTCTCTCTCTCTTTCTGCCCTCCTCTCTCTCTCTTTCTGCCCTCCTACCTCTCTCTTTCTGCCCTCCTACCTATCTGCCTTCCTCCCTCCCTCTGCCTCCTCTCTCTCTCTCGCTCTCTCTGCCTCCTCTCGCTCTCTCTGCCTCCTCTCTCTCTCTGCCTCCTCTCTCTCTCTGCCTCCTCTCTCTCTCTGCCTCCTCTCTCTCTCTTTCTGCCCTCCTACCTCTCTCTTTCTGCCCTCCTACCTCTCTCTTTCTGCCCTCCTACCTATCTGCCTTCCTCCCTCCCTCTGCCTCCTCTCTCTCTCTCGCTCTCTCTGCCTCCTCTCTCTCTCTCGCTCTCTCTGCCTCCTCTCTCTCTCTTGCTCTCTCTGCCTCCTCTCTCTCTCTCGCTCTCTCTGCCTCCTCTCTCTCTCTCGCTCTCTCTGCCTCCTCTCTCTCTCTCGCTCTCTCTGCCTCCTCTCTCTCTCTCGCTCTCTCTGCCTCCTCTCTCTCTCTCGCTCTCTCTGCCTCCTCTCTCTCTCTCGCTCTCTCTGCCTCCTCTCTCTCTCGCTCTCTCTGCCTCCTCTCTCTCTCTCGCTCTCTCTGCCTCCTCTCTCTCTCTCGCTCTCTCTGCCTCCTCTCTCTCCCTCGCTCTCTCTGCCTCCTCTCTCTCTCTCGCTCTCTCTGCCTCCTCTCTCTCTCTCGCTCTCTCTGCCTCCTCTCTCTCTCTCGCTCTCTCTGCCTCCTCTCTCTCTCTCGCTCTCTCTGCCTCCTCTCTCTCTCTCGCTCTCTCTGCCTCCTCTCTCTCTCTCGCTCTCTCTGCCTCCTCTCTCTCTCTCGCTCTCTCTGCCTCCTCTCTCTCTCTCGCTCTCTCTGCCTCCTCTCTCTCTCTCGCTCTCTCTGTCTCCTCTCTCTCCCTCGCTCTCTCTGCCTCCTCTCTCTCTCTGCCTCCTCTCTCTCTCTGCCTCCTCTCTCTCTCTGCCTCCTCTCTCTCTCTTTCTGCCCTCCTCTCTCTCTCTTTCTGCCCTCCTACCTCTCTCTTTCTGCCCTCCTACCTATCTGCCTTCCTCCCTCCCTCTGCCTCCTCTCTCTCTCTCGCTCTCTCTGCCTCCTCTCGCTCTCTCTGCCTCCTCTCTCTCTCTGCCTCCTCTCTCTCTCTGCCTCCTCTCTCTCTCTGCCTCCTCTCTCTCTCTGCCTCCTCTCTCTCTCTTTCTGCCCTCCTACCTCTCTCTTTCTGCCCTCCTACCTCTCTCTTTCTGCCCTCCTACCTATCTGCCTTCCTCCCTCCCTCTGCCTCCTCTCTCTCTCTCGCTCTCTCTGCCTCCTCTCTCTCTCTCGCTCTCTCTGCCTCCTCTCTCTCTCTTGCTCTCTCTGCCTCCTCTCTCTCTCTCGCTCTCTCTGCCTCCTCTCTCTCTCTCGCTCTCTCTGCCTCCTCTCTCTCTCTCGCTCTCTCTGCCTCCTCTCTCTCTCTCGCTCTCTCTGCCTCCTCTCTCTCTCTCGCTCTCTCTGCCTCCTCTCTCTCTCTCGCTCTCTCTGCCTCCTCTCTCTCTCGCTCTCTCTGCCTCCTCTCTCTCTCTCGCTCTCTCTGCCTCCTCTCTCTCTCTCGCTCTCTCTGCCTCCTCTCTCTCCCTCGCTCTCTCTGCCTCCTCTCTCTCTCTCGCTCTCTCTGCCTCCTCTCTCTCTCTCGCTCTCTCTGCCTCCTCTCTCTCTCTCGCTCTCTCTGCCTCCTCTCTCTCTCTCGCTCTCTCTGCCTCCTCTCTCTCTCTCGCTCTCTCTGCCTCCTCTCTCTCTCTCGCTCTCTCTGCCTCCTCTCTCTCTCTCGCTCTCTCTGCCTCCTCTCTCTCTCTCGCTCTCTCTGCCTCCTCTCTCTCTCTCGCTCTCTCTGTCTCCTCTCTCTCCCTCGCTCTCTCTGCCTCCTCTCTCTCTCTCGCTCTCTCTGTCTCCTCTCTCTCCCTCTCTCTGCCTCCTCTCTCTCCCTCTCTCTGCCTCCTCTCTCTCTCTCTCTCTGCCTCCTCTCTCTCTCTGCCTCCTCTCTCTCTCTCTCTCTGCCTCCTCTCTCTCTCTCGCTCTCTCTGCCTCCTCTCTCTCTCTTGCTCTCTCTGCCTCCTCTCTCTCTCTCGCTCTCTCTGCCTCCTCTCTCTCTCTCGCTCTCTCTGCCTCCTCTCTCTCTCTCGCTCTCTCTGCCTCCTCTCTCTCTCTCGCTCTCTCTGCCTCCTCTCTCTCTCGCTCTCTCTGCCTCCTCTCTCTCTCTCGCTCTCTCTGCCTCCTCTCTCTCTCTCGCTCTCTCTGTCTCCTCTCTCTCCCTCGCTCTCTCTGCCTCCTCTCTCTCTCTCCCTCTCTCTGTCTCCTCTCTCTCCCTCTCTCTGCCTCCTCTCTCTCTCTCTCTCTGCCTCCTCTCTCTCTCTCTCTGCCTCCTCTCTCTCTCTGCCTCCTCTCTCTCTCTCTCTCTGCCTCCTCTCTCTCTCTCGCTCTCTCTGCCTCCTCTCTCTCTCTCGCTCTCTCTGCCTCCTCTCTCTCTCTCGCTCTCTCTGCCTCCTCTCTCTCTCTCGCTCTCTCTGCCTCCTCTCTCTCTCTCGCTCTCTCTGCCTCCTCTCTCTCTCTCGCTCTCTCTGCCTCCTCTCTCTTTCCCCCTGCTCTCTCTCTCCGCCTCCTCTCTCTCTCTGCCTCCTCTCTCTCTCCGCCTCCTCTCTCTCTGCGCCTCCTCTCTCTCTGCGCCTCCTCTCTCTCTCCGCCTCCTCTCTCTCTCCGCCTCCTCTCTCTCTCCGCCTCCTCTCTCTCTCTCTCTGCCTCCCTCCCTTTCCCTCTCCCTCGAATTGGACGCAACTGCGCTCAGGACACAACTTTGCATATGCAATTTTCCGATATTAAGCGTCAGCAGCTTGAGAGTAACACCTGTGCAGAATGCACCTTACTGCCATTACTCACAAGCTCAAAACTATTATAGTGGATGCCAGCAATGTGCTATTATAAATTATTACAAATAATGGTTATGATGGAAAATCTTGGCATGACACAGGTATTGTGAATCTTCTCACCTATGGAAATCTCCTTAGCTCACAGGTGTAAAAAATGGCAACCAGCAGGAGAATATACAGAGAGAAAGTCATATGTCCCAATAAGTATGTGGGTATAAATTTTACGTTGAGAATATTCCAACAAATTAATTCAACTTAGTTAAAAAAAATGTATACAAGATAAAAAATACCCCAAAAATCCCTTTAAACAGTATACGACTCTCTTGGTAATTCTTTTTTTTTTTTAATACAGCTTGTCTGGTTCACAAAACATAAATTCAACAGCTAAAAGGACAATTTGTTTTCCTCAGATCTCAGACCTGTTTTATTTTGGATAAAAATCAAATGTACTAGAAATGTCACCTCCAGAAGCAGGATTTGAATTCAGCTGTGCTCTCTTGAGGGAGTAACAGTGCAAAGCCTCGTTAAACCATAAAGAAGGATTATCTGAATGCCCTTTAAACAAATTAGAGTGGATTATCTGGCTTAGAGGATAAAAGGGGTTAATTTCAGTTAAAAAAAAAATAGTTGAAAGTGCATTTCCTGGATAGGTTGACAGCTCGGGTCAGGCAGGTCCGGCTGCTCAGTGACACAATTTAAAATCCCATTAAATATGATAAGGAATGTAAAAGTGATCCATGGGGAATATTTAGTGATCTCGAAAGGTGTGTACTTTGACATTTAAGCATTTGGACAAGCAAATAGGCCATGGTATGTGTACTGGAGCTTAGAGGATGTCACACATTTTATCCAATAACCCCATCGCAGATATTCGTTTCAAGCGATAAATAATTTAAGGTTTGCTGTATGGACCTAGTGACTCCGAGATCTTGTGGGATACAAGGGATGTGGTATATTGGCTGGTCATCATTGCAGCTAATATTATCATTATAGTAAAATTATTATCATCACTGTAAGTCTTATTGTACATTAACAGACTGCTTTTTTCTAGTATTCCTAGCAATATCCCATCTTTGGATCCAACCTCATTCTATGCCTTGCATTTCTGGCTGGTTACCTTCCAATTCCTGCTATGTCCCCTCCCATTAGTCCCTATAACTGTTTACTCTCTTTATTCTCCATTTTTTCCTCTGCTCTTTCTCCTTGAGCTCTTGTATCTCAAACCAATAATCTTTCATCTTCAGGGCCTTTTTTATTTTGGAAACTTGAAAAGCTGAGAACACTTCCTTGCCCCTCTCCCAACTGCCCTGGTTTAAAACGCATCTGATCTTGTTTGTCACGTATGTACCAAACTAACAATATTAGCAGCTGAAAATATGACAATTTTTAAGACCATTTATGAGCACAGGAATCTGTTTTGTGT
This sequence comes from Discoglossus pictus, assembly GCA_027410445.1. Taxonomy (NCBI): domain Eukaryota; kingdom Metazoa; phylum Chordata; class Amphibia; order Anura; family Alytidae; genus Discoglossus; species Discoglossus pictus. The sequence continues at coordinate 53,640,561 of CM050175.1, forward strand.
TTGTTAAATCCATTCCTGAGAGCGGGTTTAGAGGCATGGGGTAAGAGGGAACAGATGCTCAGAGCCTTTATTTGACAGTTGGATAACATTGAAATTGACACCACACCTGCCCCCAATGACCCAGAAGCAGGATGTTGAATCAACGGATGCAAATATAGCACTCCAAAAATGTAACTGCTCCTCTCACATGCACAACCTCTACCAATGTATCATACATACCTCTAGGATCCTGAAGAAACATCAAAATTTACTTTTTTCTAATAAAAAATATTAGCTGTATGGTTGATTATGCTCTTAGTCAGACTCAAGATTTTGATTTACATTATGCAGTGGTCCTTTAGAGGACCACAAAAGTCACCATATATGTTTTACCACATTAGTTAGAGGGTGAAAAATCATGTTTGGAAAAGCTTTTTAAAATTAACTAAGAAATTACTTAGATCTTGTCATTTTAGTTTAGCCCCTGAAGCCATCCTACAAGATCCTACATAAATAATAAGACTGAAGTCTATAATTTGACACATTGTATTATAAATTAACACTTTTATCAGGAGTGTGGTGGTGCAGTGGTAAGTAGTTTTAAAGATATTTTTTTCTTTGTTAAGCCACACAGTTACTTCATATAAAACATATGTTTTATTAAATAAACCAAACAATATATCAGATTTTTAAGCAGTAAAGAAAAAGACTGCCTTTATTGATTAATTGAACCCAAGACTCTATGCAGTACAGAAAGCAACATAAGCTATGTTCCACATACTTTGATATTATTTATATTTCAAGAGTAGTTACAACTAGTAACAAATCTCTTAGCCACTGCTTGATTCAAAGTTTCTATACCTGATTCTAATTAATAGTCATTATGTTCCACACGGTACAGAGCTCATTACTCATTTAGGCAGAGGCAACACACTGAAATAGCCTGACTTCAACTGATTATAACTCCAGGAAGTCAGCTTCAATTTTAAAAATTAAAAACACTTTTTCTTTGTGCTTGTTCACCCTCTATCTAATGGAGCAGAGCACATATGGGGGACTCTTGTAGTTCTTTAATCACTTTCACGTGATCAATTATCAACACCTACTAACAAGCACCCTTAATTAAAGATTGTAACCAATCCATTATGCCCACCTTAGGTAACCTTCCACCCTCTACCACTATCTATTTCCTGATGTGGCACAACCATGGCCATTATGCAAACATTGGCCCATTGGACAAACTCAGCAACAAATTTATGCTAACTTTCCTATCTTAACCCTCAAGTGCTGTGACCAATGGTACAGTTTTTTTCATTTGGAACCTTTTTGAAATGTTGTACTATGATTAGTTGAACTGTTTTTTAAAAATAGCTCTCTGTAAATGTAAGCAAATATATAGATAAACAAGTGATGGAAAATTTCAAAAATTAATTATATTTAAATTACTACAACATTTTCGTTACAAGACAATATGGAATAATTGTATTGCTATTTAAACCAATTCAACTATTTTCAAACTCCTTGGTTGAGTCATGAGTCCAATGATTTAGGATTTTTTTTTCTAAATATTTTATAGGAATCTGAAGCTGTAAATCTTGAAATAAAACTCGTAAAAAGATGGTTAGGAACAAAATGAAGCAAAAGGTCATGCCTGCCATAGAGCAAAATGTCAAGGGATAGGTGGTGAGGCGGATTTACTACTGGAGACATAAAAAAAACTCTGAAGAAATAGATTCTGTGTGTAGAGCTGTTTAGGAATAATATAGTAGGAGAACAAATGAGGGAAATTATTTCTTGACAATGAAGTATAATTTCCAAGACGCTACCCAGAATCCTTAGCTGCTGTACATATCTATATAGCATGGAATGCTGTAGGAAGGCATACATTAAGGTATAGACCAGCAGGATCAATTAAAATATGATTAGATTTGATTAGTAATCAGTAAGGAATTGGCATAGTTAGCATAAATGGAAAAAGTTATGTTATTTTGGAGGTCACCTCAGATAGAAGGGCCACAGCAGAGGTTCCAATTATGGTAGGATAAGGTACCAATGAAAATATAAATATTTTCAATTAGAAATGATTGAAGAATATACATACTTAGCGACTTGCCCATCAAAAATTACGGCAATAAAAGTTGAAGCCTGGCAATGCTGTTTGCCACAAAATGCAAGGATATGGCCCCTCTGAGCTCCTTCGGCGCTCATCGAGAACCCCACACTGAGCGCCACTGGCGCCCATGGCCTCATTGCGAGCCTCTTCCCCTGCCTACTTTACAGGCCCTGCACCTCATTGCCATTTTTGCCAAGCCGCACCTTTCCTGCTTTGCAATGATCCCCTTCGGTGCCCATTGCAAGCCTCTCCCCCTGTGTACTTTATATGCATGTGTAGTTTAGGGACCTACTGCCTTGGGTTAAGTGTTACTGCCTTGGGTTCAGTCTTACTGGTTTGAGTTAAATGTTACTGCCTTGTATTAAGTGTTACTGGTTTGCATTGAGTCTTGTGCTGTGTGTGAGTGTGTAAGTGAATTTGAGGCATATTTGTGTGTTTTTGCATGTTTTTCCAGTTCGGTGATTCGGCCACTAAAGTCATATTTTTGTGAGCCCCGCAGTCCATCTACGTGCTTATGGTCCTAAGTCATACGGGCCGTAATTTTGTCCAAATCCTGCAGGTCTCGGGATGAGCGCAAACTAAGTACCGCATGTCCACCCCTAAGTCCCGCTGCGTGCCTCAACGGCCTCAACAAGACGACAACTGGCAGTACGACAACTATATTAGTGATAACAGAAAATAGTGATACTTACCTTCCCACAGCTCAAGAAAGCCTCCAAACAGACGGGTCTTGTTATCAGTACCTATATAGCTTATTACAGGACCAACAACTTCATTCTGAATATAGATCCTAGGTATGAATAGATCTGGCTGTTCACAGTTTGACACCTTACTTGACCATATACAAATAAAAGCTATAAGCTATAAAATGTAGGGAGCCATTCATCAATGTTGATGTAATTAAAGGCATACAGTATCTAATTTCCCCGCCTTATTAAATTTCTGAGCTCCTTAGGCAGAAAGCATCCTTGGCATATACAGCACAGTTCATGGAAATTATTAATATCTAAAAATCCCTCTAATCATTATGTTGACCCCCCCCCCCAGGGGTGTATATACAGGCACCTCATCACCCCAAAGAGCATGGAGCATTTAAGAACCAATTTTAAACCATTCTTCCCCTGCTGTGTCTTCATCAGCCATTAGGAGAGCACTGATGTCAGCCCCAATGTGCTAGGATGAGAGAGAGAGAGAGAGAGAGAGAGAGAGACAGAGAGACAGAGAGAGAGAAAAAAAAACACCAGCACCAGTCGTTGATGCTGACAATGGACAATCAAGTAATCAAATGTGAATGTGCTCCAGAGAGACTTATATGAAAATACATAGCACTGTCTAACATGGTGCCACACTACATATCCCAGGCTGCTTTGTCACACAGGCAGGAACCCAGAGTTTGATACAAATGCTTCAGCAGCCTGAGCTTCCTCCTAAAAGCTTATTTTGGTTTAGTTTTCATACACTACTGATTCTCCTCTATCAGATGCATTCATAATCAAGGAAACTTAGATATGTCTTTGAATACTATACTTATGATATACTTAGCTGAATGACAGTCAAAATGTACTAAATTAAGTGTTGTTTTTCTATTACTAAATGACATTTGTATGAAACAATTTCCAGTTGAACATGTTCATATGTGTATTGGTACTTTCCCATTATACAACAACTGTAACTTCTGCTGTGACCCTTTAAATGCAGAACATAAACTTGTTAATAGCTAATTAGCCCTGATTGCTGATAACCCCACACTCATAAACTGCTTCCTGCCTACTGTGCAAGGTTATAATATAGAGAGCTCTGTCCTTGGTGATGGAATGTATTCGTTTCAATAGCTAAAATAATACAAGAAAGTAGTTTAAACATTTTGTGCACAGCTCTTAAAAATAAGTTATACCAAATAACTAAAATATTTGGTTTAAAAAAAAAACATTGCAGTGTTAGCTTTTACAGCATCCAAATTGTTAAAATCATGGTTTTCTGATGCTCTACCTAATAAACTGAGCATATGAGGACCATTGGTGTATATTAGAGACTATCTCACACTTTAATCTACTATGTTATAGATAACTGAAGAAACTAAAGCAAAATAACATATTTCTGCTGCAGCAGACAGAGAGCATTGCAACTCGCTTGGTGCTTGCCCGTTTTAGTCCATTCAGAACAAGTCAAGAAACCCGTGAGAAGTGAAAGTTGAAGGATTATTTAGGTTAGTGAAAGAAGCATCAATTTAAAAAAAATCATAAAGTTATTTTGTTGTTGCAGACTCTGCTTGACGATGTAGAGAGTAACATTGATAAATACAATGTCCTTTTATAGATCGGACACCAAGCAGGTAGACTGGCAAGTCAGCAATTTTTCGTGGAAGAAAATCAATAGTTGAAAAACAAAACCTAAGAATTCTAAGTTTTAACTGGTTTGGAAAATCCATGGCAGAAAGTGAGGCAAATATTTTACTAGATCTCTCTTCAATAAAAAGCATGCAAACTGCATGGCCAATTTCAAAAGAGCTGATTCCACATCACTGAAAAAGTGCGTGGTGGAGGATCCATACAGCGAATATGGCAATCATGGTGGTTCCACAAACACTCTATGTTGTACAAGTCTGGGGAATTTGGAGGCCAGGGAAATATTTGGAAGTCTTCGTCGTGCTCCTCCAACCACTCCTAGACAATTCTGGCCATATGACATTTTGCATTGTCCTGCTGAAAGATCCCATCCCCTCCAAGGAAGACAATCAGCATGTATTGGTGTACCTAATATGTAAGGATGTAGAGAGGATGAATAGATAATGCCTTCCAGAGGTATGAGTGGACCCAGACAATGCCAAGAAAGCATTCCCCAGACCATAACGCTGCCGCCACCAGCTTGTGTTCTTCCAACAAGGGTTTCAGAGTGTTTATTCACGGAGGCTTCTGATCTGGCACATTAACGTGCATCCAGTCAATGAAGCAGAAATGTGACTCATCAGAAAAGACAACCCTTAGCCAATCAGAAGAGGTCCAATTTCAGTACTGTTGTGGAAATTAAAGCAATTTCTGACAATGAATCCTCGTCAGCATGGGTGCAGCAACCAGCTGTTTGGAGGGTGAGTTGCTCAACTGTAACATGTCGGTTGGCCCTCACACACCTTCACAGCCGACATTCACCTCTGAAATGAATGGCACGTGGTGATCCTCAGTTTCCATGCTGTTTATTGGCACTAGTGCTGTTTGTGAACTGTTCGCATGCTGATGTGGTTAAAGTGTACCGTGAGTGGACAAACTGCGCAGTGTCAGAAATACTGCCACCCTTGGCCCTAAAGCCAATGATCATCCTCTTAAAGTCGGATAAATATCAGTTTGCAGAATGACTACATGTCACTTACATACCCAACAAGGCAGCTCACAACATGTGCCGTATTTAATTTGTACATGAATAGAGGTTTCCATATTATCTTCTTTCAACACTTCTTGACAATGTAAAGCCTGATGAGCATGCTTATCTTTCCCTAGCAGTAGAGGAAGAGGTGGGGGATGAGGGAGGAAAGCATAGGTGTGGGAGCCAAAGAAAATCTGGGGGGATACTTTATAGCTGCGTCTCAAACTTAAACACACACATTGAAAAATCTGGGGGGAATTTGCCCCCCTCGTCCCCTCGCCATTTCCTACACCCATGGTACCAAGGGTCCACTGTATAAATAGAGTGGACCTTTGGTACGCGTAGTTAATTGGTTGCAGAAGGCACGATGAGTGGCACAAAGGACGAGTATTGAGTTCCCATAAGGAGTAATGTAAATGCGTGACAAGTACCAAGGTAAACTTGACAAGTTTCGAGGTAGACAAGTACTAAGGGCCATGCGTAATGCTGTATAATAAAGCGAGCATATGCTTAAAGAAAGCCATGGTTGAAATTATATTGGATTGCAAGAGCGAAGCCCAGGTTCCCAGAATGCAGTGTAATAATTGTATTTCTCAGGATTCTGAGCAGGAAATACGTTTTTTGACTTATTTTAGACATTGAAATGTGAGCACAAATGTACTATATATATATATATATATATATATATATATATATATATATATATATATACACAGGGAGTGCAGAATTATTAGGCAAGTTGTATTTTTGCGGATTCATTTTATTATTGAACAACAACCATGTTCTCAATGAACCCAAAAAACTCATTAATATCAAAGCTGAATATTTTTGGAAGTAGTTTTTAGTTTGTTTTTAGTTTTAGCTATTTTAGGGGGATATCTGTGTGTGCAGGTGACTATTACTGTGCATAATTATTAGGCAACTTAACAAAAAACAAATATATACCCATTTCAATTATTTATTTTTACCAGTGAAACCAATATAACATCTCAACATTCACAAATATACATTTCTGACATTCAAAAACAAAACAAAAACAAATCAGTGACCAATATAGCCACCTTTCTTTGCAAGGACACTCAAAAGCCTGCCATCCATGGATTCTGTCAGTGTTTTGATCTGTTCACCATCAACATTGCGTGCAGCAGCAACCACAGCCTCCCAGACACTGTTCAGAGAGGTGTACTGTATTCCCTCCTTGTAAATCTCACATTTGATGATGGACCACAGGTTCTCAATGGGGTTCAGATCAGGTGAACAAGGAGGCCATGTCATTAGATTTTCTTCTTTTATACCCTTTCTTGCCAGCCACGCTGTGGAGTACTTGGACGTGTGTGATGGAGCATTGTCCTGCATGAAAATCATGTTTTTCTTGAAGGATGCAGACTTCTTCCTGTACCACTGCTTGAAGAAGGTGTCTTCCAGGAACTGGCAGTAGGACTGGGAGTTGAGCTTGACTCCATCCTCAACCCGAAAAGGCCCCACAAGCTCATCTTTGATGATACCAGCCCAAACCAGTACTCCACCTCCACCTTGCTGGCGTCTGAGTCGGACTGGAGCTCTCTGCCCTTTACCAATCCAGCCACGGGCCCATCCATCTGGCCCATCAAGACTCACTCTCATTTCATCAGTCCATAAAACCTTAGAAAAATCAGTCTTGAGATATTTCTTGGCCCAGTCTTGACGTTTCAGCTTGTGTGTCTTGTTCAGTGGTGGTCGTCTTTCAGCCTTTCTTACCTTGGCCATGTCTCTGAGTATTGCACACCTTGTGCTTTTGGGCACTCCAGTGATGTTGCAGCTCTGAAATATGGCCAAACTGGTGGCAAGTGGCATCGTGGCAGCTGCACGCTTGACTTTTCTCAGTTCATGGGCAGTTATTTTGCGCCTTGGTTTTTCCACACGCTTCTTGCGACCCTGTTGACTATTTTGAATGAAACGCTTGATTGTTCGATGATCACGCTTCAGAAGCTTTGCAATTTTAAGAATGCTGCATCACTCTGCAAGATATCTCACTATTTTTGACTTTTCTGAGCCTGTCATGTCCTTCTTTTGACCCATTTTGCCAAAGGAAAGGAAGTTGCCTAATAATTATGCACACCTGATATAAAGTGTTGATGTCATTAGACCACACCCCTTCTCATTACAGAGATGCACATCACCTAATATGCTTAATTGGTAGTAGGCTTTCGAGCCTATACAGCTTGGAGTAAGACAACATGCATAAAGAGGATGATGTGGTCAAAATACTCATTTGCCTAATAATTCTGCACTCCCTGTATATATATATATATATATATATATATATATATATATATATATATATATATATATATATATATATTTATTTATATATATATATATATATTTATTTTCTAATATTTGCTATATATATTTCATTGTACAGTGATGCAATCCTTTATTTCTGTAAGAATTTCAAAAGGGTATTCTGAGCAATATTTTAAAATAAATTCAACATATTTATGTTTATTTCCAAGCCATAAATTAGATTAGGCTGAGATTTGAACATAGTGAAAATGCAAAAAAACATTAACAATGCAGTTGTTTTCTAGTTTTCATTATCTACACTGAACCCAGCAGGGCTCTGAATTATACATCCACTAGCCTGTACCGCCTCTAATTGATAAATTGATTTCCCATAATGAGGGAGCAGTGTGCATATATCAGATGCTGACTATCCCGGCTGTAGTATGTAGTATAGTGTAGTATCATGCAGTGTGTGAGCATTAGACTCATCACATGTAGCTTACTAGGCGGGAGCTGTCCATGGTGCTGATACATATTCATTTCAATAGCTTTCCATTGATAAATACATTGAAATGGCTACATACAATAATCAAATACTTTTCTACTTAAATGTAGGGACTTAATTCATGTATTTTGCCTTAAAGGGATTTTATCACCCCAAAATCAAGTGTTTTTTTTTTTAGGTTATTCTTTAAAAATATGAAAGACTGGTTATAAGTTATGTTATTCTTTTTGTTTTTTCTAGAGTGAACCAGTTCTGGGAAATGTAATGGATCTTGTTGCTGTATTTATATGCAAATGAGCATCTCGCACATATTAATTAGCTGCTATCAAGTACTAATTAGGATTACAGTCTGCTTGTCTGTTGTAGCGAAAAAGACCCTCAGTTTTATCAGGCAGTTAGACCCCTCTCGCACCCTTATCAAGAACACTCATTAGCATAGTGAGGAGGGCATTAGAATGTAGGAGCAGCAAAATTCAAAATATTTCAGAAATGATTTACTATAGAGAAAAACTGCTAGTACAAGGAATAATCTGTTTTTTATGCTCTGGATAAAATTAAATTAAATCAACGTCTGGTTAGGGTAACAGAGTCCCTTTAAAAGACAAATGTGGTGCAATATTATTTAAAATTTACGGTTTGATTAACTATATTTCAAATTATAAGATTTTAGAGTAGAAAATAAATTAATAGAGTTTTTAATATGGGGTGGAAACTGCCTAGGAGTCCTGGCTCCTAGTATTGCTGTCAGCATGGGCTCCTAGTATTCCTGTAAATATTTGTATTTCTGCCTCCTAAATCATTATCCAAAATATAATATATCTTGTATAACATCTTCCTGTCTCCTAAGAATTAGATATTTTTGCCCACCACTGCTTTGATATATTACCTTTTCACATGCAGTGATGCTCTTTGTGATATACAATATATTTTGAGATATGACTTTCTTGAAGTCAGAGGAGACTTTGATTGCACAGAAAGTTTCCGTCTGCGCCAGGGGCAGGCCTACCATTGGTGCACCCGGTGCAGGGCCCTTCTCTGTGGAGCCTCAGTGCTGTCAAACTTATTTTTTTATTATTTTATTTGTTTTTTACTTTATATCTTTCTGTATTAATCCCCACACCCCCCCCACCTGTGTTCCTCCTGACCTCTCTTGGGCACCCTTGGCACTACCAACCTCCATGGTATTCTGCCCAGGGCCATAAGACGTATAAGATGTGCGGCTGGGGAGGAAGGGCAGCATGTTAGTGGATGAGGCCTAAGGTATGAAAAGGGAGACAGGAGGAATATAAGAAATATAATATATATATATATATATATATATATATATATATATATATATATATATATATATATACACAAACATATATATACATACATACATACATATATACATACATACATACATACATATATATACATGGCCGTAGGAGCCCAAAAAATCTGGGGGTGATAATTCAACTCTGCTCCCAGGTCAGGAAGCTGGGGCAGTTCTACCGTTGGTGCACTCGGGGCCTCGCTCGTAGCAATTGAATAGCAATTTGCAATTTTTGCTATTTTAAAGTTTTGCAAGCTATGATTTTCGGCCTGTAACTCACAAAAGAAGTTACCATAGATACTGATTAGAAAGCCTGATTCTCTCCAATTTTAAGGGTGTGGCTTATATTTGGATATTATCTTTTTTTCTTTCCTCCCCTTGAATTTCACAGGTGCTGCTTATATTCGGGCCAATACGTTTATATATATATACGTTTACATATATATATATATATATATATACACACATACACACACACATAGTAGCCAATTCCCGAACAATTGCTCTTGTTTATGGTTTGATTATTAATATGAATATTGGCTTTAAGTTGCATACATAGCTTTTGAGTTTTATGTTGGGTTACAAGGGCAATGGGCAATGCATAAAAATGACTTGAGGTTACATTGTAAAGAAACATAATGTGAAATTAATTTTAATGAATCACTTTGAATAAAGTCTTAATTTCTGGAAAATGAACATTTCTTGTGTATTAGTAGGAACGGTTCAAATAAAATATTTACATCAGGAGTATATTTTTTAAAAATATTATATTACCTTTTGTAAGCAGATATGCTGAAGCAGGATCCGTACTTGGATAGGAAACTACCTAGGAATACCAGGAGCTGTGTGCTGTGGCTCAAAGGAGAAGGAACTGGCAACCCAATCCAGTATCTCTCAGTATCTGAATTGATCAGTTTGGTGCGTTACGGTTCATGAGGTCACGGAGAGTTGGACACAACTGAACGATGCAAACAAACAATGCTCCAGTGAGATCTACCATATTTTTCTTGACTTAGGAAGAGACTTTGAATCCAGAGGAAATACATCATTGTGAGATGGAAATGTAGCAGCTAAAGTGATCAGAAGGAAAAGAAAGCTTTACAAGGACACACACTCCTGAGAAAGTTGCAGATTTGAGTGAGAAAAGAAAATGGATCTCTGCAGTGAAGAATAATTGCATATAGAAGTTACTAAATTACTACAAGAGGTCAAAAGATTATATCAATTTTTTTTTTTTTTTAAAGAGACGTTATAATCTCATGTTTTCCATCATGCATGTATAGGGGACTTTTATAAATATTTAATATACTTAATGGGAAGGGGCGAGAGAACCAAAAGACCAAATGAAGTAGCAAATAACTTATGAAGAAACTAGAAGATTTGTACCTACTTACATAAAACTAATGGAGATAGTGAGAAAAACAAGTCAAAACTACAGTTCAAATAATGAACATAAACAATGATGAAAATAAAAAAGAGTTTTCATCACTTAAAGTTTCTTATTCAATTACAATTATTTACTGCTCCTTTCTTTCTTATTTTGTGGTTATTTATGCCATTTAGAGGCTATTGTAGATATGTTGTCTTTCTACATGCATGTGTTAGCACTCTAAGTGTATGCCAAACTTTTGATTTACATAATATAATGTTTGATAATGGCTACGGATTGAAGAACGAGGCATTTGTGGGCACATTTGCATGCCCCAGCTCAACTTCCCAGAATGCAGTGTAATAATTGTATTTCTCGGAACTCTGAGCTGGAAGCAGGTTTTTTAACTTGCTTTAGACATTCAGATGTGAACACAGATGTACTATTTATTTACTATATATATATATATATATATATATATATATATATATATATATATATATATATATATATACACACGTTTGAACTTGTACTTCTCTGCACCCATATCAAGAGACCAGGGAGGATCTGCCCAAGGACCAGCGGCATAGGAACTGGGGGGGATAGGGGGGACAATTACGTATATATTTATATTTATTTATTTAGATTCACCCCTGCTTCCTGTCCAGGGGCTTTTACGCTCATGCCCAGGAGACTGTCCTGATTTTTATTTTATTTTTATTACTCTACATTTCCTGCAGTGACCACTTTATCTGCCCAGAAGGATAGCCTCCTGGGCAGATTCTCTCCCATCACATGAGTATCTGATAGAAGCTGGAGAGAAGCAGATCTGCTGAAGTCTTAAACAGTATATTTTGTAAAGTACATCTTTTTTCTCAGAAACATGTTTTATTGCTAATAAATTATTAAATAATCACATGAAATCCCATTGAATGAGAATTGCAGTTTTCTTGTAAATGACAGACCTGGCAGGACAAGACACTCATTTATAAGTGAAACTAGAAAGAGAGTAAAAATAAAGCTGGATTTTACAGTTATCACAACAAACACAGGTCCTTGCAGTAATTCAGATGTGATTGAAGATGACAAAGGCAAATAGTGAAGCTGTTCAAAGAGAACACAGAGTAATATCGGAAAGAAAATAGCAATACCCTGGAATCTGTAGATGACAGTGAGCTATGGGACTGCACAACATAATCTTTTTTACTCTAAAGTAACATTGAACATTTGGGGCCTTCTGCAAAAACACAACAGTAATGGGAGAGCCCAAGCAATGACTAGGGATACCGAACTGGCGTGGTGCCTTCATAGTATTCACTAAGAATAAAGAATTCAACTTTTTTTGAAGTTTTTTTTCCGGCACATACCGGCATCTGCGGGAGGGAGAATTTAGTAACGTGTATTGATTTTTTCGCATTGTTTCCTGCTCACTTTAGAATATATGGAGGGTGAAGGTGAGTGGGGGGAAATAGCTGTTGTCTGGGGACCTGTTCACACTTTAATTTTAGGACTACTAGTAACTTGCCCGTCATAAATGATGGCATAATATGTTATGTTCAATTGTCTGTGCTGTCTATCTTCATGTGCCCTCTGTATCTCTCTGTGCTCCCTCTGTCTCTCTTCCTCCCCCCCATCTCTCCCTCTCCTCTCACTCCCTTTCCTCCATTTCCTCTCTCTCCTTCCCCCTCCCTCCATTTCCTCTCTCTCTCCCTCCATCCCCCTCCCTCTCCCTCCATCCCCCTCCCTCTGTTCCTCCCTTCCTTACTCTCCCTCCCTCTCTCTTTTCCCCTCCCTCTGTCCCTCCCTCCCCCTCTACCTCCCTCTCGCTCTGCCACCTCTTTATCTCCCTCCCTCTCTCTTGCCATCCCTCTATATCTCCCCCTGCCTCTCACCCTCTCTATCTCCCTCCTCTCTCTCTATCCCTCTTTCTCTCCCTCCCTCCTTATTTCTCTTCCTCTGTCCCTCCCATTCTCTCTCCCTCTCTCTCTTCCTCCCTTCCTTACTCTCCCTCCCTCTCTCTTTTCCTCCCTCCCTCTTGCTCTGCCACCTCTTTATCTGCCTCCCTCTCTCTCGTCATCCCTCTCTATCTCCCCCTGCCTCTCACCCTCCCTATCTCCCTTCTCTCTCTCTCTCTCTATCCCTCTTTCTCTCCCTCCCTCCTTATTTCTCTTCCTCTTTCTCTATTTCTCTCCCTCGCTATCTCTCTCCTCCTTTCTCTTTCCCTCTTTCTCTTTCTCTGCCTCCCTCCCTCCCTCCTTTGCATGAAGAGGACGCAACCACACATTATCAGCTTGTTTGTAACACCTGCGCAGACCGCACCTCACAGGTGTTGCTCACAACTATTAAAGTGGATAGCAGCTGGGTCCAAATGCAGGACAGGACGAAAGATTAGAGATGCAGTGAGGGAAAGGAAGAGTTCACTGATGGCCAGACAGGCAAAGGTTTGACAAGGAGTATCAGAAAGGTTAATTTATGAGGGTAAAAGAAGAGAGTGCTGGAGCTGGCCTGCTGCTCGACATTAAAGGGATATCTAAGTTTGCTGGATTATGAATGCATCTAATGGAAGAGAATCAGTACTGTGTGAAAAAAAAAAATTGCATGAAAAATACCAAAATATATATTTACACACTCACCTTGAAGTCAGCTGAATTTTTTGCATTTGCAAACAGTTGGCTTTCAAAGTTGACACCTCCAGCCAATCTTTTCTAAAATTAGCATAACAGTCATATTCAGTTTGATCAATAACAGGCATTGTGTCCATTTTGTTTTGGAATTATGCACCTTCTGTGGGAAGTCACATGTTTTCATACACTTCCTTTTCATCATTTCCTTCCTGTGTATACAAAGTGTTTAGCAATAATAATAGTAATTTCAAATTTTAATAATTTCTGACAGTTGGAAATCAAAGTTAATACCCTCCAAACCCTGGCTAAATTAACCTCAAATTTAAAGTGAATTGTTTTGACCAATATGTTTGCTGAAACTCTTGAATTATCTCTGGTTTCCGGTCTGTGGTGCAAAGCAGCATGGGATATGTAGCAAAGCAGTCTGGGAAATATAGTGTATGACTGACATGTGACAGGAAGCTGCAAGGAGGAAGCTGCAAGGAGGTTGGCTGAGCAAGCAAGAGCAGGTAAATAGTGGGTTAATATTGCTCCCTGGATGCTGCATGCTGATTGGGGGTGATAAGATGCCTGATTAGACATTCACTGGAGGTGTCAACATAAACAGTGGAGGAATTTTATATATTGATAAAAATAAAATGTTTTATGAGATGTGCTGCATACACATAGGCTGCTTTTTGCCTACAGAGAGCAGAAATGTATTAATCCAACTCACTTAGATATCCCTTTAAAGAGACAAAGATCACGACAAACAGCAATCTCAGTTCCTGGCAAAAAGATGGGGAAGAAGTGGAGGCAGTGACAGGGAGGGAGTACTTTATTTTCCTGGGATCCAAGATCTCTTTAGATGATTGCTGTAGCCATGAAATTAAAAGACGTTTCTAGGGTTGGAAAACTGAGGCAAGTCTGGACAAGCTAGAAAAAAGTAAAGATATTAAATTATCTCTAATGATCTGTATATTTAGACCTATGGTATTCTAAGTAGTAACATACGGTTGTGAGAGCTGGAACATAAAGAAGGCTGAGCACCAGAGAATTGACGCCTTTGCATTGTGGTGTTGGAGGAAACTGCTTAGTTTCAGACAAACTGTTCACTGGAAGATATGATCATGAGGCTGAAACTCAAATATGTTGGTCATATCATGAGACAAGGATTTCCCTAGACGATTCTGATGCTGGAAAAGATTGAAGACACACAAAGAGGGAGCAGCAGAGGTGGGAATGGATAGATGAGTTCACTGTAGCAATGAACACAAAATTGATGGGGCTCAGAGTGGCAGTAGCTGACAAATGGAGAGTTGGACACATCTAAACAACAACAATAATCAAAAAGGTGAACAAAGAAAATCTGCAACAGTGTTGGCATGGAAAAAAGACAGACAGTGAAGGAGATATAGCTGGTGCACAGCACCGGAGCCCACAGTAGGTTAGGGGTCCTTTGCTACTGGGAATGATCTTTTGCAAACGTGGGCTTTTAATTTTTTGGGGGACATGTGCATATATTTGTTTTTAATTAGAAATGTGGTCTAATAACTGTAGGTGATGGTCTAACCAGCTACATATATTTTTGCTACAGGCACCTACTCTGTAGGGAAGACAAGATAACTCATGGTAAGAAATGATGCAGCAAGGCACTGTATATAAATATATATATATATATATATATATATATAAAAAATATATATATATATATATATATATATACACACACACACACATACATACATACAAATGATGATTTGAGATATAGAAAGGCACAAGGAGGAACTGTAAGTGGTGTGTGGGACCCAAATCTGAATGGCCTAAAAAGCTTAAAACCTAAATACGCCAGTGAAAACAGTGCAGCAACAGGTATCCACTATCAATCTCATCTGAACATCTTTCCACTACTGAGTATTTTCCATTAGTACACGTGCTCGCTCATGACAGCAGGATACTTAAACCTAACATAAGTGTAAAGGCTTCTAATACAAGGGGCTGGCCTTGAATTCCTCCCACTAACATCCTCATTCAAAGCTTTGCCGCCCACACTGAAGGCAACTCTGTTTGTTTCACAGATGGAGGATCATCCTGCCTTCAACTGTTGCTTAGCTGCAGATGTGCCGGACACAGCATCCTACACTCTGCAATGATCTGCGGACAGATGTGATGTTAATTGTAGGAAGCCCAGTGACAATGACATTAGCAAATCCTTGTATGGCTTGGAATTTTGGGAGTATAGAATTTGTTTTCCATTAAAGTACCATGTTGGTCATTTTTTTCCTATATCTTTTTGTTTTTTTTTTATCTACAAATACAATAATACTTTAAATCAGTCACGGAGCTAGTGAATAGACAGTCCATCCTATTTACAACATTGGTGCCTGTAAGGGTTAATAAAAAACCTCAACAGTATATGTAGGAGGTTGTGAGATCCTCTATAAAAAATATTTCTCTGCCCATAATAAATATCCTCCTTTTCGCCAGGTTGCTGCTGATAGCAACGTTCCTCAGGCCTGTAGTGGGACTACTAAACCTTTTTGTTTTGGAACTGGCTGTATGATTCAGAATATATTTTTTCAAATAATGATGTTGTAATAAATTATATCTTCATGTGACACACTAATCAATCATCAATCAATAATTGTGATTAATGGTAGATGTTTGTGTAAAGTGTTAGACTTTCCTGATCCCTCTTGTTCCAGAGCACCAGCAGATACATTCTCAGGGATCAATAGATAAGGTTTTTGTGCCCGGCACATAGGGCATCAAGGACTGGCAGATAAGGTGCTAAGGACTGGCAGATAAGGTGCTAAGGACAGGCAGATAAGGTCCTAGGAACTGGCAGATAAAGTCCTAAGGTCTGGCAGATAATGACTATGAGACCGGCAGATAAGGTGATAGGGACAACAAATAAGGTTTCAGAAACTGAAAGATAAGGTAAGGTGTCAGGGATAAGAGCATAAGGTCTCAGGGACCAGAGTATAAGGTCTCAGGGACTCAAGAAGTGGCAGATAATGTCCTAGGAACCTGCGGATAAGGACTCAGGGACCAGCAGATAAGGACTCAGGGACCAGCAGATAAGAACTAAGGGACCAGCAGATAAGAACTAAGGGACCAGCAGATACAAACTCAGGGACCAGCAGATACGTACTCAGGGACCAGCAGATACGAACTCAGGGACCAGCAGATACGAACTCAGGGACCAGCAGATACAAACTCAGGGACCAGCAAATATGAACTCAGGGACCAGCAAATATGAACTCAGGGACCAGCAAATATGAACTCAGGGACCAGCAGATAAGAAATCAGGGACCTGCAGATAAGAACTCAGGGACCCGCATATACAAACTCAGGGACCCGCAGATACGAACTCAGGGACCAGCAGATAAGAACTCAGGGACCAGCAGATAAGAACTCAGGGACCAGCAGATAAGAACTCAGGGACCAGCAGATAAGAACTCAGGGACCAGCAGATAAGAACTCAGGGACTCACAGATAAGAAATCAGGGACCTGCAGATAAGGACTCAGGGACCCGCAGATAAGAACTCAGGGACCCGCATATACAAACTCAGGGACCAGCAGATACAAACTCAGGGACCAGCAGATATGAACTCAGGGACCAGCAGATATGAACTCAGGGACCAGCAGATAAGAACTCAGGGACCTGCAGATAAGAACTCAGGGACCTGCAGATAAGAACTCAGGGACCTGCAGATAAGAACTCAGGGACTCACAGATAAGAAATCAGGGACCAGCAGATAAGGACTCAGGGACCCGCAGATAAGAACTCAGGGACCAGCAGATACGAACTCAGGGACCAGCAGATACGAACTCAGGGACCAGCAGATGCGAACTCAGGGACCAGCAGATACAAACTCAGGGACCAGCAGATACGAACTCAGAGACCAGCATATACAAACTCAGGGACCAGCAGATACAAACTCAGAGACCAGCATATACAAACTCAGGGACCCGCAGATAAGAACTCAGAGACCAGCATATACAAACTCAGGGACCAGCAGATACAAACTCAGGGACCAGCAGATACGAACTCAGGGACCAGCAGATACGAACTCAGGGACCAGCAGATACGAACTCAGGGACCAGCAGATACGAACTCAGGGACCAGCAAATATGAACTCAGGGACCAGCAGATACGAACTCAGGGACCAGCAAATATGAACTCAGGGACCAGCAAATATGAACTCAGGGACCAGCAGATACGAACTCAGGGACCAGCAGATACGAACTCAGGGACCAGCAAATATGAACTCAGGGACCAGCAAATATGAACTCAGGGACCAGCAGATACGAACTCAGGGACCAGCAGATACGAACTCAGGGACCAGCAGATACGAACTCAGGGACCAGCAGATACAAACTCAGGGACCCGCAGATAAGAACTCAGGGACCCGCAGATAAGAATTTAGGGACCTGCAGATAAGGACTCAGAGACTAACTATTGAGAAACACTGGTCTAAAATATTCTTAACTACAGACAGACTACAAGTCTAAGATGGAGTCCAATAGTATACAATCAGAGTCACCTAAAAAAAGTGAATTTCTCTTGAATAGCTGCTGATGGCGTTCTTTTACTTCATATAACATGTGAAGTTTTTACCAAACTACAGTGGTCCTTTAAGAATATTGTAATATTGTAATATTTCATGATGTGATGTCAACATAATCTATCTATCTATATACAGTGGGGGGGAAAGTATTTGAACCCTTGCTGATTTTGAACATTTGTCCACCAAGAAATGATTAGTCTATAATGTTTTTTAACAGTGAGAGACAGAATAACTAAAAACAAAACAAGAAAAACCCATATCCAAAAAGTTATAAATTGATTTACAGGTCAGTGAGGGAAATAAGTATTTGATCCCCTATCAATCAGCAAGATTTCTGGTCCCGGATGACTTTT
Source organism: Discoglossus pictus (assembly GCA_027410445.1). Lineage (NCBI taxonomy): Eukaryota > Metazoa > Chordata > Amphibia > Anura > Alytidae > Discoglossus > Discoglossus pictus. The sequence goes on from CM050175.1 coordinate 53,658,995, forward strand.
ATACAGGTAACGAGCTGAGATTAGGAGCACTCTGTTAAAGTGAGTGCTCCTAATCTCAGCTTGTTACCTGTATAAAAGACACCTGACCACAGAAGCAATAAATCAATCCATCATGACCAAGACAAAAGAGCTGTCCAAGGATGTCAGGGACAATATTGTAGACTTACACAAGGCTGGAATTGGCTACAAGACCATCGCCAAGCAGCTTGGTGAGAAGGTGACAACAGTTGGTGCGATTATTCGCATATGGAAGAAACACAAAATAACTGCCAGCCTCCCTCGGTCTGATGCTCCATGCAAGATCTCACCTCATGGAGTTTCAGTGATCATGAGAATGGTGAGGAATCAGCCCAGAACTACACGGGAGGATCTTGTTAATGATCTCAAGGCAGCTGGGACCATCGTCACCAAGAAAACACACTACGCCGTGAAGGACTGAAATCCTGCAGCGCCCGCAAGATCCCCCTGCTCAAGAAAGCACACGTACAGGCCAGTCTGAAGTTTGCCAATGAACATCTGAATGATTCAGAGGTTAACTGGGAGAAAGTGTTGTGGTCAGATGAGAACAAAATCTTTTTGGCATTAACTCAACTCGTGTTTGGAGGAGGAGGAATGCTGCCTATGACCCCAAGAACACGATCCCCACCGTCAAACATGGAGGTGGAAACATTATGCTTTGGGGGTGTTTTTCTGCTAAGGGGTCAGGACAACTGCACCGCATCAAAGGGACAAAGGACAGGGCCATGTACCGTCAAATCTTGGGTGAGAACCTCCTTCCCTCAGTCAGGGCATTGAAAATGGGTTGTGGATGGGTATTCCAGCATGACAATGACCCAAAACACACAGCCAAGGCAACAAAGGAGTGGCTCAAGAAGAAGCACATTAAGGTCCTGGAGTGGCCTAGCCAGTCTCCAGACCTTAATCCCATAGAAAATCTGTGAAGGGAGTCGAAGGTTCGAGTTGCCAAACATCAGCCTCGAAACCTTAATGACTTGGAGAGGATCTACAAAGAGGAGTGGGACAAAATCCATCCTGAGATGTGTACAAACCTGGTGACCAACTACAAGAAACATCTGACTTCTGTGATTGCCAACAAGGGTTTTGCCACCAAGTACTCAGTCAAAGGGGTCAAATACTTATTTCCCTCATTCACCTGCACATATATTTATAACTTTTTTGACATGCATTTTTCTTGTTTGTTTTTTTTGTTGTTATTTTGTCTCTCACTCTTAAAATACACCTACCATTAAAATTATAGACTGATTATTTCTTTATCAGTGGACAAATGTTCAAAATCAGCAGGGGATCAAATACCCCCCCCCCCCCCCCCCCCTGTATATACATATATAACACATATATAGTTTTCATAATTGCGAGTTTGTTGGTAACGGTATGTTAAAAGATACAGGCTTGCAATGAAAGCCTATAGCACTCCTGGCAAGGCACGAACGACTTTGCTACAATGAGCGCCAAAGGTGCTCATTGCAGCCCTCGCGATGAGTGCACCAGCACGACTTCACTTCAATGAGCGCCAAAGGTGCTCATTGCAGGCCTTGTAATTTTGCCCTTTCAGGGTCCCCTTAAGGGACCTCTGTCCCGTCACAGTTGGTATTTGCCAGAGGAAGCTCCACTGATGGAGGATGGAAACAGATTGAAGGCGCACATGGCGATGCATGCTATCAGCGACGAAGGACTTTGGCACTGATCGCGAGGCAAGCAAGAATTGAAAAAAATATGACTTTAACAGACAATATTTTTTTTCTAACCCATAACTCAGAAACCGTTGGAAGAACACCAAAAGACACCAATTAATAAAAAAAAAAACTTAGAACCACCCGGGGGGGTTGGAGATAGGGAGCCTGTGAGTGAGGTTGCAAACTAATTTTAGGCTTAATTGACATTTTTCAGAGATTGCCAAATCGGCTAAGCAAGGAAAGAAATGGCGGCCATAAAGACGTAGGAAAGGCTTGCAATGAGCACCAAAGGTGCTCATTGTGAGGTTTGAAAGTTGCGGGTTGGACGAGGACTGCAATGAACAGCAAAGCCATTCATTGTGGGACTCGCGATGAGCACCAAAGGTGCTCATTGCAAGGACCGTAAAGTAAACGGTGGGAGAGTCTCACGATCGCAAGGCTTGCAAGTTAGAGTTGGGAAAGCCTTGCATTGTGTGGCAAATAGCATTGACAGCCTTCAAATGTTATTGCCGTCATTTTTGATGGGAAGTTGCTAGTATTTAAATATATATCTGTGGTCAGATCACTCCCAGTGGCACAGCTAGCCTGGTTAGACTGCCAGATTGTTATTATAAGGAAAAGGTATGTCCTGGACGTGGGTGAAAATTACGCTCAGTAGATATGGGCTAGGTGATGCTTAAAATTCTACAAGCTCAACAATAAATGGACCAAGAACTACCAGGTGTGCAGGCAAGGTACTGCAGAGAAAGAGGCACGAGAGATAAAATTGCCAATGTCCACTGGATAATAGAGAAAGCGAGAGAGTTCCAAAAAAACATTTACTTCTGCTTCACAGACTATTCTAAAGCCTTTGACTGTGAGGATCACAACAAAATGTGGCATGTCCTTAAAGACATGGGAGTATCAGATCATCTCACCCTGCTCCTAAATAATCTGTATGTCGACCAAGAAGCCACGGTCAGAACCAAACATGGGGCATCAGAATGGTTCAAGATCAGAAAAGGAGTACTACAATTTTGATGGCTCAAAGTGAGGAGGAACTAAAGGACTTATTGATGTGCGTAAAAGAAGAGAGTGCAAAAGTTGGCCTGCTGCTCAATGTTAAAAAGACGAAGATCATGGCAAACGGCAATCTCACTTTCTCGCAAATAGATGGGGAAGAAGTGGAGGCAGTGACAGATTTTCCTTGGATCCAAGATCTTTGCAGATGGTGACTGTAGTCATGAAATTAAAAGACGTTTGCTTCTGGGGAGGAAAGCTATGACAAGATTGTAAACAGTAAAGATATTGAACTATCAACAAAGGTCCGCAAAGTTCGAACTATGGTATTCCCAGTAGTATCATATATGGATGTGAGAGCTGGACGATAAAGAAATCGGAGCGCTGTAGAATTTACGTCTTTGAATTGTGGTGTTGGAGAAGACTGCTTAGACTGCAAGAAGATCCAATAAATCAATACTTCAGGTGATCAAGACAAACTGTTCACTAGAAGGTATGATCATGAAGCTGAAGCTCAAATATTTTGGCCATATTATGAGACGGCAGGATTCCCTAGAAAAGACTCTGATGCTGGGAAAGACTGAAGGCACAAGAAGAAGGGGATGATAGAGGCAGAGATGGATAGACGAGGTCACTGAGGCAATGGGCCTGGACTTGATGGAGCTCAGGGGGGCAGTGGCTGAGAGATGCTCCTGGCATGCTGTGGTCCATGGAGTCATGGAGCGTTGGACGCAACTGAACGACTAAACAACAACAATATATGGGCTGAAGCCTGAAATGTGGGCTTGTTGGAAGCCAAATGACGATGAAAAAGGCGTGTTTTGGGCGTGGACAAAGACACAGACAGGTGCCAAAATCAGCAATGTAGTGCTTAGAGAAAGATGAAAAGCGTTACCTTGGACATGGCCAAGGACAATGCTTAGTAGATATGAGCCGGAATCTACAATGAGGGCTTGTTGGAAGCCGCATGATGATGAAAAGGTTGTGTCCTGGACATGGGTAATCAGCGATGAAATGCCTAGCAAAAGCTGGTTAGGACTTCTTAAAAGCCTTTTAGTTCCTTTGCCCTCCAGCAATAAGAATTATTAGACTTAGTGGATACGGCACAATCTGTGAAGGTAGGGCTTTGTTGAAGCCACATGGCAGTGGAAATGGTGTTGTCTTTAACATGAGCAAGGTTGCTACTTAGTAGATATGGGCCGAAATCTGATAATTAAAAAAAAAAAGGGGGGGAAGTGAAAGATTTCAACTGAGATAATAATTTTTAGACTGTCCTGGTAAGGCTTGAATAATGTTATCTCAATTTAATTCTTAAACTTCCTTGCAGTAGTGTTCAGTAGGGTACAGTGGCACCATTAAAATGCTTTTAAGTTACTTACGGGACATACAGCATGACACCGAGTGTAAATCTTGGGACGAAGGTAATTGCAGTCAGATGCTTGTAAGATTTTTAGGCCTTTTAAGGCTTAGCTTAAAAACCACCTCTTTATTTTTCTTTCATTCATTTTATTGTATTTTGTAAATTGACAATACATAACAAAGGTGAGAAAAAACCCAACAAACATTCAAATTCTATATTTACATAAACAATTAGAGTGTTACATTTTCTGATCTTAGTAAATCATCAACATACGGTTTGTAATATTACATCAATTAAGAATGCATCAACATGTAATTATAATTAAAGAATAATAAAGTAAAAGATCAACAAACATATGTTTGTTTTTAAATAATTAAAAACAAACATATATTTCTATACATACAATTAAAAAAATGAATATTAAATAACCAAATGTAGCAGCTTTCCAACAAATATTTGCGTTCCATATGCACTTAGACTTTTAGCACAATGGGCCTGTATAATTTTTCCGTAGATAACGAGATTGTATGCTCTTTGGCGCAGGGAATATGCCATGAAATTTCCTAAATATATTTCACAATTTCTTATCACATATTATAATTTTCAAACTGCAATTTGGCGTCATGCTTGCGTGCCTCGCGAAGCGAGGCGAGCCGTTGAGGCATTAAAGTCTTCCAAGCTTGCAGGACTTAGGCAATGAGCGCAGAAGCGAGGCGAGCAGTTGAGGCATTGAAGGACGGGACTTAGGCTGAAATGAGAGCCAAAGGCGCTCCTTCTAGCCTCGCAAACCGAGGCGAGCTGTTGAGGCACGCAGGACTTAGACTGCAGGCAGTTGAGGAATGCGGGACTTAGATAAAAAAAATCCGATCTTGAGAAAAATACAAAGTTAACGGCCGAACCGCAGAAATCGA
>CM050175.1:53671458-53698958 GCA_027410445.1 Discoglossus pictus
ATCACTGGTCTAACCTTTAGACTTTATTTGCCTTCTATAAGGTTGTAGTATTTGGCATTTGTTAAGGTGGTGATTGTTCTTTTCTAGTAATACAAAATATCTTATTTTACTGTTAAAAATGTTGTACCAATTTATGTTGGTCTTGATCCAGCATCCATATAGAAACAACAAATATTTTGCACTTCAGCTACATTGATTGTAGCCATTTATATTGCAGTTGATGAGCAGTGGATTGTATATGGATTGTATATATAAGTCTTAGGAAAATAGTCAATTTTATTCTTCTAAATTAGCTCAAAAAAGTGTTCAAAAACTCTGATTTTTCCAAAAAGTGTTATGTCTTCAACTTATGTGACTGCTAATAGTGTCATATACTTCACAAATAAATGCCTTTGTCACGAAATTTAAATGACCACATTGCAATGGAAAAATATGTGTTTGAAAACTTTTAGTCTGACTAAGGCCCTCATTCAATTGCAATTCGGCCAATTTAATAGGGCTCTAAATAAGCACATAACATATTTTTTTTAAAGAAGTTTTTAGTTAGTGAAAATCTTGCTTTTGGATAGATGCTTACTAACTAAAAACTTCTTTAAAAAAATATGTTATGTGCTTTTTTAGACCCCTATTCAATTGGCCAAATTGCAATTGAATGAGGGCCTAAGAGTATATCACTATATTTTAATAAAAAAAATAATAATACCTTTACTAGACCCTGTAGGAATCCATGATATGTAGGTGGAAGTTTTGTGCGAGAGGGGTGTTTGCATTTTTGTGGCTGCATTTATTGCATCTAATGATGCAACTTCCTGCTTCTTGAACAGTGAGGGGGGTGGGTGTGACACATTGGTCCTGTACATATGCCATACATTTTTTGTTTTTCCCATCTGATATTTTATTTGCATAAAAATGAGGGTAAAAAAAGCTGAAATGGTCAAAGTACCAATGTTCTAATCTATGGTAGAAATCTACATATTTTTCATTGAAACAACAGAGTAGAGAAAACCAACTGTTATTGTCTTTTACTATGTAAATGAAGTGATACATAGCAAATAAACAGCAAAATTACTCTTTTTAGGCTATTATAATTACAAAGTAAAAAACGTTCTCATTAAAAACTCAAAATTATATTGTTTTAGGGGTTGCATTTATTTCTAATTTTACCACAACATCATTTAGCTTTTGGTGGTCAAAAGAACGATTGATGACCGCCACCATACAGAATACAGTAAATAAATAGTAGATTTGTGATCACATTTGAAAATTTAAAACAAGTTAAAAAATATTTTCTTCTTAAAATTCAAAGAAATGCACGTATTGCACTACATTCTGGGAAATTGTGCAGGGACATGCAAATGAGTCCATAGTGCATTTTCACTCTTTGGATCGATTATGGGCTAGTTTGCATGTCCCCGCCCAGTTTCCCATTGAGCAGTGAGATAATTGTATTTCTTGGAATTCTGAGCAGGAAATATGTTTTTTTTATTTGTTTTTAGACATTCAAATGTGAACACAAATGTACTGTTGATCAACTAACTTTATAAAGATTAGACCATTTGTAATCCAGATCTATATCAATGGATGTACTTCGGTCTACGACAACTTGATCAAGACCTAGGGGAACAAATTAATGGAGGCTCCAAGATCTTGAAAAAGTTGAATTAACCACCAAAAAAGGGACACAGTAATGTTTAGAAAAGTCATAGCCCTTTAAATGTTGTGTCTACCATAGTGAAAAAAAGTATTACAAACATACATTATAGGTTATGAATTTTCTTTTAACTTTCTCTCTTCTTACTTTAGGGGGCTGCCATGTTGACCTCTCTTCACCTTAAGATCATGTCACAATGTGAGTTAGATGGGCAGCACCATATTGCATTGTGTAATGCACAAAGCATATCCACTAGTATTGTACTGGTGCACAAAGTCATGTGCCTTAACTTCAAGCACCACATGATCATAAGAACTAATAGAAATCTACTCTCTCTGTGCCTCTTTCTCTCTATGTGCCCGTGCTCTTTCTCCATGTGCCCCCTATGTCTCTGTGCCTCCTGTCTCTCTATTTGTCCCCTCTCTCTCTCTGTGCCCCTGTCTCTCTATGTGCCATCTCTCTCTCTCTGTGTCCCCTCTCTGTATCCCTGCCCCTGTCTCTCTCTGTGCCCTCTCTCTCTCTCTGTGCCCTCTCTGCGCCCTCTCACTTTCTATGTGCCTCTCTCTCTGTGCCCTCTCTCTCTGTGCCCCCTCTGTCTCTGTGGCCTCTGTCCTTACCCTCTCTCTATGTGCCCTATGTCTCTCTCTGTGCCCTCTCTCTCTCTGTGCAATCTCTCTCTCTGTGCCCTCTCTGTGCAATCTCTCTCTCTGTGCCCTCTCTGTGCCCTCTCACTCTCTGTGCCCCCCTGTCTCTGTGGCCTCTGTCTCTGTGGCCTCTGTCTCTGTGGCCTCTGTCTCTGTGGCCTCTGTCTCTCTCTCTCCTTACCCACTCTCTATGTGCCCCTCTCTCTATGTGCCCCCTCTCTCTCTCTGTGCCCCCTCCCTCTCTCTCTCTGTGCCCCCTCCCTCTCTCTCTCTGTGCCCCCTCCCTCTCTCTCTCTCTGCCCCCTCCCTCTCTCTCTCTGTGCCCCCTCCCTCTCTCTCTCTGTGCCCCCTCCCTCTCTCTCTCTGTGCCCCCTCTCTGTCTCTCTCTGTGCCCCCTCTCTGTCTCTCTCTGTGCCCCCTCTCTGTCTCTCTCTGTGCCCCCTCTCTGTCTCTCTCTGTGCCCCTCTGTCTCTCTCTGTGCCCCTCTATGTCCCTCTGTCTCCGTCTCTCTCTCTCCTTACCCACTCGCTATGTGCTGCCCTCTCCCTGTGCCCTCTAACTCTCTCTGCGCCCTCTAACTCTCTCTGTGCCCCTCTCTCTGTCTCTGTGCCCCTCTCTCTGTCTCTGTGCCCCTCTCTCTGTGTGGCCTCTGTCTCTGTGGCCTCTGTCTCTCTCTCTCCTTACCCACTCTCTATGTGCCCCACTCTCTATGTGCCCCCCTCTCCCTGTTCCCTCTAACTCTCTCTGCGCCCCCTCTCTCTCTCTGTGCCCTCACTCTCTCTCTCTGTGCCCCTCTGTCTCTCTCTCTGTGCCCCTCTGTCTCTCTCTCTGTGCCCCTCTGTCTCTCTCTCTGTGCCCCTCTGTCTCTCTCTCTGTGCCCCTCTGTCTCTGTGGCCTCCGTCTCTCTATCTCTCCTTACCCACTCGCTATGTGCCGCCCTCTCCCTGCGCCCTCTAACTCTCTCTGCTCCCTCTAACTCTCTCTGCGCCCCCTCTCTCTCTCTCTGCACCCTCTCTCTCTCTGTGCCCTCTCTCTCTCTCTGTGCCCTGCCTCTCCCTCTCTGTGCCCTGCCACTCTCTCTGTGCCCTGCCACTCTCTCTGTGCCCTGCCACTCTCTCTGTGCCCTGCCACTCTCTCCCTCTCTCTGTGCCCTCTCTCTGTGCCCTCTCTCTCTCTCTCTGTGCCCCCTCTCTCTCTCTCTGTGCCCTCTCTCTCTCTCTCTGTGCCCTCTCTCTCTCTCTCTCTGTGCCCTCTTTCTCTCTCTCTGTGCCCTCTCTCTCTCTCTGTGCCCTCTCTCTCTCTCTGTGCCCTCTCTCTCTCTCTGTGCCCTCTATCGCGCTCATGTGCATTGCTGGCCAGGATTTACTGCCAACTGTGTGAGTAATGCCCGGGCAGCAAGCATTGTGCAGGTGTCACTCACATATTGTCTAATATTATATTAGATCACAAATGACCATTTCGTGTTTTTGTTACCTTTATCTAGTGTTATTTGCCAAACAAAAAAAGCAATACATTTTCTTTAACAACAACAAGCTGCAATTATATGTATTTATATGTGGGCATTTCTGCAATTATTATGACCTTTTATTTAACAACTAAATATATTTTATTTCCAGTAAATCTGCCTTTAATTTTCACTGTTTTGTCTTTTGGAATTAAACAAGATTTATCATTTTTTATTTCTAATTTATTCTTCTCTGCCGTTCCCCCACCCGCTCCCACACAAAAATCTGTTTAGTGAATGTTATCTCTGTGTAGGGTGCAGTATATGGAAAACATGGAGCGATATGTAAGTACAAATGAAAGGAGAAGAAGAGGCAGAAGACGAGTCTCAGTGAGAGTACGGCCGTGCTGTATAGTTGATAAAAAAAGCTTTAATTTCAAACCATCAAATATTTATGTCTCAGTTTGATGGTCCTGGAGAGAGTGATGGGACTATCCAGAAATGAGACTCCATTCTGCTAAATGTGTCCATCCATCAACTTCTGATGAAGTCACACTTTGCGTTTTTAGCAGAAATCTCAACTTTTTTGGCAGAGGAGACATTAACTACTAGAAAAGAAATAGAAAGACTGTTTCACCGAAGTAGTTTTATGGAAGAAAGATTATCATGTCCCTATTAAGCTGGAGAGTCACCGGTCTGGAATCTGGTAAAGATGGTAAAGTGTAGTGGTCAGTATTATATGAGACCGCACTGGGAAAGTCCTTCCTGGTAGAGGTGTAATGTCAAGATGCATTTATTCAGAGGTCGGTGGGATGGTCGATTTCCATTAGTATATATATATATATATATATATATATATAAATTATATATATAATAATATTGATATATATATATATATATATATATATATATATATATATATATATATATATATATATATATACATTAATTATATTCCAAGCTGGTAGCAGGTTTTGTAACTTGTTTTAGACTGGGACTATGCATTTCCCTTTATATATGGCTCCTTTTAGGCATATGCTCACTGTTTTATGCAGCTTTAAGCATAGCACAGGATATTATTATTATTATTATTATTATCTTTTATTTGTATACATATTCCGTAGTGCTATACAGAGGAGAAGAACAAGGAAATATACAATAATGACAACAATCAGAAAATGGAGGGCCCTGTTTTGATCTTCAAGTCTTGTAAGAAGTGCTTTTTCCCAAAGCACCCCAGAAGATTAGAAACTTGCCACTAGACCTACCCACAATCTTAAAATGCATATCATCAGTGTGGGGCTGGCACCTAACTTATGTAATAGATTTAATAAAAACAGACTTTACATTTTAGATGCACTTATTCTCTGCTGCATGGCTCCATTTTCTTTACTGAGCTTGCTTCTTGCAACGTGTCTCGACAAGGCATGTCCTTGTAAACCAATTATCATTCCATTAGACCTAGTGAATGCACTGGCAGTTGTAAATGACAAACTCCCACTGCTCAAATACAAATTTCATGAGTATTGAAAGTCTCCACCACCCCGGGAAGTAGATCACTGGAAACTAATATGGTAGAATTTACCGCAGCATGCAATTAATCAATTAGAGGTTCTAGTATTTGTATTTTTTACTTTATAAAATATGTTGTCGTGATTAACTACACTTGAAAAATAACATCTCAGCATTTGGTTTTATGTAAAAAAAAAAAAAAAACAACTAGTGTATGTTACTATTGTTTACTCTGTTTTGATCATTTATTTGAAACAGTTGTTTGCCTTTTTTTCAAGAAATGTAACACAAGAGCAAATTAAAAGAACTATCTAGAGACATATTTATTTTTATGTTTATATTGCTCATTTAGGATGCCAATTAAAAACATAAAGCCTCATTGTAGCCTGTTTTTATCCCTTATATTGGAGGTGGGTGTAACATAGACAGCTTGTGACATTGATCACCCAAGCTGTTAAGTGCAATTAACACTTGTTAATTATAAGGGACACAGAATCATACACCATATTTCAGTGGTGGAGATAGTGAATGGAGGGCCCAGTGTAAAAAAAAAATATGGCCCCCACTACAGCATGCAAGGGGAGAGGGAGAGATAGAGAAAAGGGATGGAGGTGGGGAGAGGAGGGGAAAGAGAGGAGGAAGAGATAAATTAAAGGGGAGAAAAAGAAAGGAAGGAAGAAAGAGAAAGGGAAGAGGAAGGAGATAGAGAGGAGGGGAAGACAAAAGGGGAAAGAGATGAGAAAAAGAGGAGAGTAGAAAAAATGTGGGGAAAGGAATAGAGAGAGAGGGACAAGAGAGAAAGGGAAGGGAGAGAATTTGTGAGAGAAAAGGTGAAGAACACCAGTGGTAGAGAGAAACAAGTGTAATGTGGTGGAGAGATAAGGGAAAGAGGAGATTTGGGAAAATTGGGTGAAAGGAATAGAGAGAAAGGGGAGGGAGGATGAAGAGAGAAAGGGGAGGGAGGATGAAGAGAGAAAGGGGAGGGAGGATGAAGAGAGAAAGGGGAGGGAGGGAGAAGAGAGAAAGGGGAGGAAGAAGAGAGAAAGGGGAGGAAGAAGAGAGAAAGGGGAGGGAGAAGAGAGAAAGGGGAGAGAGAAGAGAGAAAGAGGAGGGAGAAGAGAGAAAGGGGAGGGAGAAGAGAGAAAGGGGAGGGAGAAGAGAGAAAGGGGAGGGAGGAGGAAGTTAGAGAGAAATATAGATGAAAGAAAGAGAGGGGAGGGAGAGAAGAGAGGAGAGGAAGGATGAGGGATAGAGAGGAGGGTAAAGAGAGAAGGAGAGGTAGAGAATGGGAAGAGAGAATAGTGAGAAAAATCTAAAAAGAGAGGAGTGAAAGAAATTGGGGAGAGAGAATAGTGAGAAAACAGGGGAGAAAGGAGGAAGAGTATCGAGGGAGAAGAGGGACAATTTAGGAAATATAGAGGAGGGGAAGAGAAGAGTGGGAAATGTAGGAAAGGAGACATATGGGGAGAAGAGAGAGAGGAGAGGAAGGAGAGAGAGAAGAAGAGGGACGAGTAAGGGAAGAGAGAAGATGGGAGTGAGAAAATGTGGGAGAAGAATGGGAGGAAGAAAATGAAAAAAAAGGGCTAGAGAGAAGATGGGGAAAAGTGGGCGAGGTTGGGGAAGAAATGAATGCGAGAGGGTAAGAAAAAAGGAAGAACGGAGAGAAGAGATGAGTGGGAGACAGTAGGGATGAGAGGGAGGAAAGATAAGGAAGAGGAGGAGAAGGGAGGGGAATGAGAAGGGGTGAGAGAATGTGAGAGAGAAAGGAGGGAGAAAAAGGGGGAAGAAATAGAAAACAGTGAGAAAATGTGGGGTGACGGTCAGTGCAGTCCCGAGTCCTGCAATCAATCATTGTCTTCACCATGCGCTTGGCTATTTGTTATTGCTCGTGCAACAGCCAGTAGGCAGGAGAGACTTTGTATGTAAATAGACTTAAAACTTGAATTTTTTTTAGCTGTAATTAGTGTAATTAAAAAAATAGTTAATTTTAACATTCAGTCCTGTGCTCTTTCGCGCCATGAAGACATTTATAGTGCTGGCCCTTTAGGTAAATAATTTTAGGGGGATCTGTCATCTAAATCTTTGTTTCATTGGATGGCAGAATTATGAAAACTTATGAAAATTGGCTAAATGTAAACTGTCAAAATAACTGTATCCCTTTCTATAAATCTCACATTATATCAGTTTGCAAAAATAACCAAAAACAAATTAATGCTGATGTTTTGCTAACATAAGCTATAGCTATAGTTTCATTAATTATATTTCATAATTACTAATTACATTGCATAACAATTATGGAACATGTATCCACAGTGGGTCACGTTGCAGAGACAAACCCACAAATGATTGACACATGAAGTTATATAAACTGCATGCTGGAAAATACAAGGAGGGTAACAGACATTCGCCCATCATGGGTTACAGTTACCATCACTCATGAGATGTTTAAAAAGCAAAATGCCGAGCAGACCCCGAGTTTGTGACATATCTCCAATTTTTTTCCCATTGGTTTATATATAATAGAATTAGCTCCTATTCCACAAATAAATCACTGCCGAAACCCAGTTTGCACAGAATTCTCAATCTTACTTTCCCTCCTGAATAACAGAGTATAATGAAAATGAAAATGTATAGCGCTCCTTGCTAGGAAATGATTTATTCAACACCATTCTGGAAATATCTCGAATAAATGTGGGCAGTGCTACAGCATCCATTTATCAAGATAACCCTTCAGCTGCCAGAGCCGGCAAGGCCACAATCAAGGATCATAGTAGTTACATTTTTATTATGTAGGCTTAAAAAAAAAAAAAAAAAAAAAAAGATTTTAGAAAGTATTAAAAAAAACACATTAAATAATAGTTAAAAAGGGCATGAGTATATATATATATATATATATATATATATATATATATATATATATATATATAAATAATAAATAATACATCTGTGTTTACATTTGAATGTCTAAAACAAGTATAAAAACTTGCTTCCAACACAGAATTCCAAGAAAAACAGTTATTACACTGCACTCTGGGGAGCGGAGCAGAAAAATGCAAATGTTCCCACAAATACCTCGCTCTTCAATCCATAAACCATTTAAACATGGCTTAATTTAAGCTTATGCCTGCTGTATTACACAGCTTTAATGCAAAGCCAAGGTTGGATTATACACAAGCTGGGAATCCTACCCACAGACAGCCATTTCAAGGTTACTGCCTATCATCAGCATAGAGCGGGATCTCAGCTTGTGTTGTGGACCTTGGAGTAGGTAGTTCACCACAACAATCATTTAATATATGGTGGGCAAAAGAGCGATAGAAGCCTCCACCGTACAGTAAATAAATAGTACATCTGTGTTCACATAGTGTTTATATATATATACTAGCGACTTGTCCGTCAAAAATGACGGGGCAATGAAATTGTAAGGCAGGTAATGCTGTTTGCCACAGACATAATTTTTTTGGGTGGTCTGAGATCCTTCGGCGCTCATTGCGAGGCTCATGATTGTTGTATTTTGTTTTCTGAGAGGAGCTTTTGCTGTTATTGTTTGGTTGGTGCGGATCATTTTTTTGTGCTTATTGCAAGGCTTTGTGTGCTATGAGCAGCGTTGGCGCTTGTTGTGAGGCGCGCAGTGAATGGCTTTTGTTTTTATTGTGATAGTGTTTTTTTTTTGTGTATACGTGTTTTTGTATGCTAATTAAATGATTAATAAATTAATATACTTTACCTATTTGGAAGTAATATATGCAGGAAGCATTGTGCTGAAGAGCTGACAATCTGTTTTTATGTTCCTGCAGCATATAATGTAGATTTGCACTGTTCTGGAGCTGAGGTTTAAGTGTCAGCAATGTGTGCAGTGTGTAGTGTAAATAGGCTGCGTGTGCGAGGGGAAGCCGTTAGTGCAGCTGTGTACTTCTGCATTGTGTAAGTTAGTGTTGTAAAATGGCTGCAAATATGTATGTGGCACGCGGGTGTGTACGATTTAGCGTCCTTGCTAAAAGTGTATCTTTAGCTTGTACAGCTTTTTTGAAAATCCGTCTGTGCTTGCTGTTGTTTTGCGTCTTTAGGGTCCTGTAGCCTCGTTTCCGTTTTTTTCGGCGGACATTTTTTCTCTTGCTTAGGGGATTTTCGGGTGTCTAAACTCGGGAATTTGGACTAAAATTGAGGTGTAAGTTCACTTGCAGAGGTCCTGGGTGCCTCCCCGCTGCTGTGGGTAAGCTTCTATGTCTTTTTTGTGTGTATTTATTGTGTTTTTAATGTTTTCAGGTGCGCACGGTCCGTCCGTTAAGGTCGTAATTTTCCCAGTTCGTAATTTTTTTTTATTCTAAGACCCGCGGTTCGTATTTTTTCGTGTAAGTTTGTGTGTATTGATTGCGTGTGAGATCTATTTTGTTAAAGTGGCGCTTGTATGTGTGTTTGTAACTGCTTGTGAGGCGCTGTAGAGCCTCCACCTCCGCAAATGCAGCCCTTCGCTTTGCGAGGGTCCGCATTTGCAGACCAAACTGCGTCCCTCGCTTTGCGAGGGACGCAGTTCTTGCGAGCTCACAAAGCATGACGACGATTCGTAGTTTGACAAATATTATATGTGATATATATTTATATATATATATATATATAATTCCAAGAAATACAGATATTGCACTGTATTCTGGTTGGGAACCTGAGCAAGGACATGCAAATGTGCCTACAAGGGCTTTGTCTTTAATCAAAATACCATTTTAAACATGGCTTCTTTTAAGCATTTGTCTGCTGTATTATACAAGAAAAGTCCAGGATGGATTCTGCCCAAGCCAGGAAACCCACCTACGGACAGCACTGTTTCAAGGTTAATCTCAATCACCAGTGTGGGGTTGGTACCAGCTTATGTAGTAGATTTTGTATATATTACACTTCAGTGTTTGTTTTCTGAAGGAAATATATTTTTAACAGCATTCAATTGATAAAGTACTTGTTTTATCCTATTAGATTTATCTGACTTTATCTCTTAGTTATTAGATAGATAGATATAGATAGATATAAAGATATATAGATAGATAGATAGATAGATACAACACAAAAATATACACTTCTGCCATTTATTCAATAAAATTCTGACAATCCTCTGTTTATGCCAAGCATGCCATTGTAGTACTTATCTATTCTTCTAACATAATAAGGAGCAGCATGTGCAAGGAGCGGAGAGACTTCCCATACAGCTGATGGTGTTTTTTTCTAGAAAGCTTTCTGCTCCAATTATATTGGCATCCTTTAGTCAATTTCCGTAAGATATTGGCAGCGAGGAACAAGAGAGAGATAAATGACGTTTCCTCCAAGTAAGGTAAATATTCATCTTTTTTAGTTGTCTTGTCTCCAGGAATGTTACACGTTGAATTTGGGTTGTACCCTCTTTATTGCTGGCTATTGATTGTGGTCAGTTGCAGAATAAATGGTGACACATTTTTCTTGCAACTCAAGGAAATAAAGTAAAATAATGCTCTGGAAAATGATTAAATATTCCTCCTCTAGAATTGATTTTACCATTTTAAAGTATTTGATAAGGTCAAATTTAAATGAAGCTAACATCTCCACTGCCATTAAAGACTCATTATGGCTCAGTCAAAATTTGATTTAAATTATGGCATTTTAAAAGGTTGAAATTAACAGTAAATGTGATGTTGCCGTTTCAAAATCCACAAAATTGGTGTTATAAATTGATATATTATAACATGTTTTGTCAGTGATATCCCTGTAATAAGTCTTATTGATTGCAGCTGCATGAGGTTTAAGCACAACGTTCCCTGGAAATGTGTATTTGGAGAGAAGCCGATCACCGACCTCCTGAACACTCATCTCCTTTCCCATCTGGTCTCCTGACTCACATTGTTGGTGTGGGAGCCATGAGACAGGAATTCCTTTCATCTGGTGGCGGTTTCATTATTCATGAGTTGTGACTTCTCCTGATATCGATGGGCTAGGTGCATTTGCAACAGAATTCCCCCATGATATCATTAGTGATATCATTTTTTGTTGCATGATTTTCCAAATGTTTAATAAATAATCCTACCTGATGAATGGAAAACCAATTTCATGGCTTCCAGAGAACCAATACCAATGGTGTACAGGGAAGGAAGAAGGGGACAGACTCATTCCCTCCGGAGGGTGAGGTTCATATAAAACCATTTTTATTTTAGATTGGTTCATTGTTGACTTTATAAACACCCCTTTTCCAGCTTTCATTACATTTTATTTTGCTAGTCTTATTTTTTACAAACATACTGAATATTAAACTAACAAGTGGTGATCAAGTTGCTCAAGTTGTTTACCTTTTAAAACAAACAAAACTTTTTAAATACAATTAATAAGGTTTTTAGGAGTCCTTGTTTATACTTCTTAATTCACTAGTACAAAAAAGACGCATCAAACACATTGTTTTTTTTTCATTTGTTTGTATGCTGTTTCAGTGTTCATTTTCTTAAACATGTATATAATTTATTTTCGATGAAAAAAACCTTTTCAATTTATAAAGCATGCTCTTTTAAATGCCTGAGATAATGTTTTGAACTACTGTGGCTTTAATACCAGCAAGTTGCTAGTTAGAATACATACCTTAATGAGGAAGTTCATTTAAAATATTGTTTTTGTCTCCATCATTAAATAAGGTTTTTACGCTTTATTATTTCTTCCCTAAATAGCCAAATAACTTCTCCTCTTTTCCAAATAAAAGTATGAAACCTTTAAAAACCAATTTAAAAACATGTAAAAGACAACAACACTTATTACTGTAATAATTATAAGACATAGTACAGCTAATGTTTACATTTATGCAACTACAGGACTGCTGAAATCAGAAAAAAAAATTAAATTTAACTAATGTACTATTTTATAAAAAAAATTGTATTACTACATTATTAAAAATGGATAATGCTACTTCCTCATTATTTAAGTTTTCGATTTTTAACCCCCCTTCTGGATCTCTACCTTGTCGTGGTGAAGGGACTTGTGTACCTCAATGAAGCTGTGCATTATACCATGTAGGGTCACCTAAGATGGGCAGGTCATAGCAGAGATGTCAGACCAATGGTGGTCTACTGGAAAAGGAACTGGCAACCCACTCTAGTATCCTAGCCTTGAAAACCTTATGGATAAGCACAACCAAACCCACAGACAGATGTGCTTGGTGTGCCACGTCCATATGGTCACCGAGATTTGGACACGACTAAAGGACTGAAAAACAATACATTTTCAACCATTGATTTGGCCATTTTGCTACTAACAGTCCTTCATAGATAGCAAGACTGCCATTTTGCTAATGCCACAGTTGCAACACAGGCTTTATCCCGTGAATTTCCACGTGGTCGGGCGATGTCACTGGTCAAATCTCAGTCACCAGCAGGGCTTATCTACCTTTTTGGAGCCCCTAGGCAGTGAAGTGGAAGAGCCCCTGCGAGTTAGTATTTTTGCCATTTCTGTACTTTAAGTTCCCTTTCCTGTACTACCTGTCTTGTTCTAGGTGGTTACCCCTAGTAGCCAGTCTATGAACTGCAACATTTATTTTTTTTTAAACCAGGAACCATTTCTTAGTACTTTGGAGTAGCAGTGAAGCTTCTATATTTAAACCGTCCCAAGACTATCTGTTCTATCTTACTTCCAGTGTCTTTATTAAACATTGTGACACAACCTGCTCTTTCTTGTGCTTGAAAAGGCCAAAGAGACCAATCCTACCTGCACGTTGTATAGGTTCTGTATCCCCGCACACAGGGTGGCCTAACCGGAACTAGGACAAGTTGTAGAAACTAATTTCTGATTAAAAAATAATAATAAACACTTTCCTTCTAAATGAAAAATGGAAGACACCATATATATGAGCCCCAAACAGAGCATGAACTTTTTTTTTTTTGGTACATCATTTTATACAGATTTTGTCCCAATCGGCAGTGGGCCACTTCCTTTGACAAACCCAAGTTTAACACCTTCTACCAATTTTAATTGCCCCCACAAGGGCTAGGACTGGGTAAAAGGGTCCGGCTCCAGACTATTTTCCCAACTTGGTGCGGAGGAACCAACATTCCCAGCTATCAGATGCCAACGGTCAGGATATTGGCACAGCAGGGGTTGATAAGATACAGTGAGCTCTAGAGCTAGAATATCTGGGTAAGGGGTTGGGGTCCAAACTGAGTAGGGGAAGGTTTTTATTAGCTTATTGCAATAGCTGCACCCTAAAACCCACTCTACACACAAAATAATGGCTCTACAAATAGAAAATGGACCCAGAGACCCCTAGGCTCAAATAACCTTGTAGAAAGGGGTCTTAAGGGTCCAGGGCATACAATTAGAGCTTGGGGAAAAACATCACAACTTAAATCCCCAAGTGGTAAATTATTTCAGAAGGTCCTTAGGGTCATTAGAGCACCCCCTTGATTCTATTGGCTATATAGCTAATGTCCATCACGATTAGGTGGCCAAACCCAAAATTCCAAGTGTCCAGGAGGTTGTGACATGTCTTAACTGGGTTCTGACTGGATGACTAGCACTATCTCATCCTTGGGTTCCTTCCCTAAGTTTATAACTATCGGGAGCTTACCCCATACTTTTTCTGGAGCTACCCAACTGTTCCTATCTAGTGATGTCACAACCAGTGCCCTATGTAATCTAGTCATAGGGAACTTCCACTCAACTTGTTCCTCCTAATAATACCTTACAGTGTTTTAGGTTTAACTTATACAATACCATTACAAGACCATCTGCAAGACATATACCTGACTAAAATAGAAAATGAATGTGTATAATTTTAACAAAGTAAATTGCTTGAATTGTAATATATGTTTTTGACTCCTTTTATCACTGTCTGAAGTGATAATAATATTTCAATATTAATAGAACACATGAATTTACCCAAATTATGCATCTATTTTTATAGCCTACTTACTTATACTTAAATATAAGCATTTCACATGATCTTCCCCACTAGTGAAAGCTTAACTTAAAGGGACATTGATACCCCAACAAGATGCTGGTTTTATCTTGCTGTTTAGTCATTCAGGTGTGTTCGACTTTCTTTGACCCTATGGACCTCAGCACGCCAGGTTTAATCATTATGCCTCTGGTTTTGATTACCCATAAGGTTATCTTGGCATATATGTTGAATATATATGGTCTTACACACATTTTTAGCTGAGTATGTAATTTGGTTGTTTATTCATACGGTTTTCAAGGCAAAGATTTTGGAGTCTGTGCCAGTTCCTTCTCCATTTTGCCACACTTTGTTTGACCTCTTTGAGGTCTGACCTATCCATCTTGAGTGATCCTACATGGTATAGCTTACAGCTTCATTGAAGTACACAAGGACGTTCACCACGACATGGTCATCCTAATCAGCATTAAAAATGGTCTATAAACTGTACTAGACATTTTTCTCTGCAGTAAATCATTGAAAGTGTGGCTCATTTATTCTCAATATGCTAATTTGAAGCACAGATTGCATATTAAATTTCCTGGATTATGACCGCATCAGATAGTGGAGAATCAGTAGTGTATGCAAACATTATTTTTGCATGACAAACTACCAAAATAAACATTTACAAACTCACCCTGATGTTTGATAAATCTTTTCACTTTGCAAGCTGCAGCTTTTGTTAGTTGACACCCCTGAAAATCCCTGCTAAGATTAGCGGAAAAATAATACATTTTGGCCAATCAGGAGAAAGCAGATTCTCTGGGGTTGCTATGTTGCAAAGAAGACTGGGATATGTAGTCTATTTATCTGGATATCCTTGTGGTCTGAGTCAGTTGCGAGCTCAGACTCAAGCTAACCATGTAATTCCATCCTGCAACAAGTACTTCCTTTGAAAGGTCAAACTCCATACCTAGCTGCATTTCCTCTGCATACTTGGTTATGTAAGTTCCCTGTGGGTGTGCAAAGCTGGATTTTACTTTTCTGCCTATAATTCTGTAAGTACACTGAAGTTATTTATACAACACATCTTTTCTGATAATCACTGCCTGTTTCCTACCAAACATTTGAATCCAAGGAAACTTATACATACCTTTAAAATGGACATGGGAGGAGTTTAATGGCATGATAACCTAAGGGGCAGTGTTTTGGTCACCACAAAGACTGTAATCATAATAGGCAAATAAAAGCAGCTAATCAATATCTGTGTACCCCTAATGTGCATTAGAATGCAGCAGAAAAGAAGCAGATTCACTCAGGAAGGACTGACCTTAGAATCAAATGGCTTGCACAATGTATAAAAGAATATATAGAAGAGAATACCTTTTTATGGTAATAGTGGATTGTGATCTAATATTGTAGATCCACCAATTTGTGGCCTGTATCTATTTTTCTGATACTTAAAAGAACTCATAGTAAATTATCATCATAATAAGTAGAAACACAATGTAGAAAAGTACCAGGACAAATCATTATTATCATTATGTGAAAACTATTTCAAAAGCTTAAAAACTTTTCCAACAAAGTTGTTGAATCATGTAATTGCCGAGAGGGCTGCGGTGCTATTTAAATTCCCAGCCCACATATCTACATGAAGCGCTCTTACACAGACACCTTGTTTTAATGCAGCAGAGATGAAAAAAAAACAAGTACTTTTTTCCTAACCGTGTTTTGACATCTCCAAACATTTCTGATGTGTGATATCAAATCTTTTGATGGCACCGGTGGGTTTAAAATTCACTTAACATTTGGATTTAGCTGGGGGCCCGGAATGTGTCATTTTTATGAAAGATGTGTTATGGGATTTTAGAGAGATTTCAATCCCAAAAGTAGCAAGGTCAGGTACTCTGGGGTAGCAGTGCAGGCACATAAATCATTTTTAATACAAAGCTTTGGCCTAATTCACAGATTCAGACCTGGGATTTCTTGACCTCGGAGCTTATACAATAAAACAATATAGTGCTAGGCAGTGGCTCTGACTTTCATTCACTGTGATGCTAAAACCATGCATTCTGCCTGGCCACTACCCACAGACAAGGGAGATAATTACACATAAGGACCACTGTAGTTCAAGAAAAACTTAACTTGTTTGTGCAGTATGTAAGAAACTAACCACATTGGCAGCAATGAGCATAAAAACATTTTTAGAGAAAGTCAGATTTCTTAAAGACTCTGTTTATGTATAGAAAACGCCATCACTTTCTAAGAGGGGTAGCATGAGGGGAGACTTATTTTTCATCATTAAGGGGTGGGTATGGGTTTCCTGGATGTCCAGTGGTTAGGATTTGGTGCTTTCACCACAGCAAACTTGGTTTGATTCCAGTCAGGGAACCAAGAGGTCACACCAACATAAAGCCAAGCACAGTTGGACCTGGGCGGTACTTATACTAATATACTGTGGCCCACTGGAGAAGGAACTGGCAACCCACTCCAGTATCTCTGCCATGAATACCAAGTGGAACAGCGTGACCATGGATATAACAATGTGCTAATGTGTTACGGTCCATGAAGTCAATGAGAGTTGGAAACAAACGAACAGTGCAAAAAAAAAAAAAAAGAAGTACAGGTAGGGGAGGTGAGGAAAATGTGTTAGATCTCAGTGGATTTGACATCAACCCTATTAAACCACGCATGCTTGCATTAATAGATGCAAGTACTGCTCTCCAAAATGAAAACACCACTTTCACACATACAGCCTGCATCAAAGTATCTTGGATTCTAGCAGAGGCACAGGGGCGGATCTACCGGAGGTGCAGACGCTGCGTTGCACCGAGGCCCCTGGTAAAGGGGGGCCCCAGTGCTGTCTATACCATTCCCCCCGTACCTTTCTCCCCTTTCCCACTCTTCTTATCTCTCCTTCCCCCCATTTCCCCTTTCTCTAACTGTATGTTGTTGACAGGTAATCAGAGTCTGTGCAGCATTCCCCTGCCGGCGCATGACTAGGTTGGGGCAGGATATCATGTGTGTCAGATAATGGGAAGGGGAGATGGGGTAGGGAGAGATGGGAAGGAGTGGGAGATGGGGAGAAGAGGGAGATAAGGAGAAGGGGAGATGGGGTAGGGAGAGATGAGGATAAAGTTGAGATGGGGTAGGAGGAGATGGAGCTGGGGACATGAGGAGAAGGGGGGAAATGGGAGATATATATACATACAGTAGACTATGCGTTAACCAGCACCCATGGATTGGTAGATGCTGGATAAATTTAGTTTCTGGTTGATTGAGAGTTGCCATTAAAATAGGCCTAGATAAGCTGCACGTAGTATGCTCTGCTAAGTATATTTGTCGTGAGGGCTGTTCTAGCAGCAGCAGCAGCTTTCACACCTCACTTACACACAGGTACATTCGGCTGGAGGGTGCGATGATGAATCCGGGGAATGTAACGCCAACACTGCACTGGCTCAGTCACTCAGGCCTGTCTGCTTCCAGATAACCTTGAATTGTAGTGACGTACAGGGGATGATATCTGGGTACCTGTAAGCATTTTGTGGCATCACAACCTTGTTCCTGGCATTTGTTGAGCCCTGTGAATTTTTTTTTTTCTAAAGTAAGAGATCCGGTTAACTGAGAGTCTAATATATATATATATATATATATATATATATATATATGGGCATGACTATATATATATATATATATATATATATATATATATATATATATATATATATATATATATATATATATATATATATATATAGTCATGCCCAGGGCCTGACTCAACTGTTTTGGACTATAGCTTGAGCCTGGGCTGGGAATAAGTTATCCTGTTTATGGTTAAATTAATGTATTTTTTATTGCTTATGGTTAAAATATGATTACACGGTTATACTTTATGTATCTTGGTTTATGCTCTTCATAATATATGAGCTATTCTGCAGGCTATTCCATCAGCTAACACCCAAGACCGTAGTCTAATAGATAATCCTTTTACAGGGTTTCCCAGTAAGCAGGAGTAGCCTATTATGTACAGTGTTGTTATCTGGTGAAAACTCCCTTGACCTCACAGGGGCCTTGAGCAGATAAGCAGATAGTCTGAGTGGTTAGAACAATTGTTTCAAGTTAATCTAATCACCCAGATGAAATTAAAAGATCTGATTTCATCAGAGGTACAGGGTTTTCCAAGTAAATAAAGGACAGCCTATTATTTAGGAATGAGGCTTACTGATTGGCCAGCCTGTGTGCCAGAAACTTGTATAAAATTTGCAGATTAATAGAGGTATACAGTGGTATCTGAATTTACATAGACAAGGTGTAAGTGTCATTCTGTGCATTAATCCTAATTCTAAGGGATTATATGGTGTACCTGATATCCTGAGGCCATCTTCTGTACCAGAGGTAGTAAGAACTAAACGTTCCTGCTGGGGTAGGCTTGAACTTGGTTCTTGTCAGGACCCATTGAAAAGCAGGTTATGACATTATATATATATATATTATTTTGCCCCTCATTCCTGCGGAAGGGAGGAGCAAATGTTTTTTTTGCACCAGGGCCCTCCATTCACTAGCTCTGTCACTGCAGAGGCATCAACATTTATTTTTTTTTATAAATAAAATTTAGCTTTATGTTTATTTCTGTCTATTTCTGCTCTTGTTGTTGGTGTGTTATACAGTTGTGTCCGACTCTCCATGACCTTATGGATGCAACACGCCAGGCACATCTATTTATGACTCTGGCTGTGCTTATCCATAAGGTTTTCCTCATTATGTCTCAAGCAAGCCGCAATAAGTAGAGGAGTAGTAGGTATCCATAGTGTTAGGATTGTGTTCTGCTCCCATTCCTCTGAGCTCATGAGCCAAAAAGCATTTAGTCTCATGCAGAAAGTGAAAGATTACTTTTCAAACATTATTGTTACCATGGCAACACAACCTCACTTAACTTCAAGATTCTCCCCCATCAAAGCTGTCTTCACATTCTCCCTTTAGCTTTCAGTGCTTTAGGCAGCATTTGGAAATGCATCTTTTTAAAGACGCCTACTTCCTATACAACTAGTCGAGCGGATATTAACCGACTTGCTGCTTCATTCTTTATCATGACACACAGCCACCTCCTCCAACTTCCATCTTTTTACTCATCTCTCTTTCACTCCTTTTGCATCACTACATGGCTACTTCCTTTGTATCAACATTTGTTATTGTACTGTTATGCGTCATGTACTTTCTGTATTCAATGTATTTACCTTTGTATATGTGTTTGCGTCGCTCAGTCGTGTCCGAATCTCTGTGACCTCATGGCCTGCCACACACCATGCTGATCCACTTGGTATTCACGGCAGAGATGCTGGAGTAAGTTGCCAGTTCTTTCTCCAGTGGGCCACAGCATACAGCACATGGTATTCCTAGGTGGTCTCCCATCCCAGTACTGACCAGACCCATGGCTTCAGGGTGGTGTAACCTCTTGGTTCCCTGACTGGAATTGAACCCAGGTCACAGCGGTGAAAGCACCAAATCCTAACCACTGGACCACCAGGGAACCCTCCCTTGTATTAATTAATGGATACATTGTTGTCGGTTTATAAATGAAAGTTAATCATAATTATAATAAAGTATATATTAAGTATATAGGACTAGAGTGGTTCTTTATTCAATTTCAGCACCCAAAATGTTTCAATTGACAAGACCAGCACAGACTCTTTATTTTTCCAAAGAAAGCTATTTTACTTCTAGAATCTCAAAATACAGTCAACCTGCTCTTAGCACAAGGAAAACGAAATGTCAAAGTCATTGAAACTGGCTGTACAAATTAAGTTTGCCTTTTACTGGATCAATACAAACAAAACATGGATCAGAGGAGATCTGAAAAGGTTGAACTTGATGTCTCTTTTTTTTCAATCTCAACTACTACAGTACGTAACTATTTACACTCACAGTGTTGTTGTCTTGGAGTTCTAATAAATAACAACTGGTGGATGTATTATCGTTATTATTATTAATAAAGAAAACATGGATCAGAGGTGATCTGAAAAGGTTGGGCTTGATGTCTCTGTTACAGTATAAACCTCCATTCTCAATGCGATCATGAAGTTATATTATATAGATACATTTATTACCTTTTCTAAATAATTAGGTTGCAATAGAATCTACCATTTTGAGAACAGAGGAAGCTTCTATTTGCATTGTGGGAATGTGGCAGCTAAAACTGGCAGTGCTTTTCACAAGATGTATGGAAAACATTTTAGTTTTCTAGTACACACCACCCCCCACCTGCAAGCAAGGCTAATTATATATGAAAGTTAAAATGTAAGATTCAATTTCCGACAAAAGTTTACTTGTAAATCAGTCATCATACACCTACTTGTAACCTTAGAGAAATGTCTTCCTAGTGCTCGTAATGTCCTTAATATACTAAACCCAGGGTACTTGCTCCATTGTTATCCTGAAAATCATTATCCCATGGCTCCATCAAGGAGATACGAGCACTTGGAGGTTTACTTGCAAGTCCTTAGATTCTACAAAAAGCCTCCAGGTACCTTCAAGCACCCACAAAGGCAGAAAAGAAACAACTTTGAGATGACTGCATTGTTATTTAAAGATCTACTATAGGTAGAAATCTTTTAAATAGGAATAATGAAAAGCACTCCTTCTGCATCGCTACCATGTTGTGGTGAAGGGTCTTGTGTGAAACTGTGAGCTACAGTATATCATGTAGAGTCACCCAAGATGGGCAGGTCATAGCAGGACGGGCAGACAAATCGCAGTCCACTGGAGAAGGATATGGCAACCCACTCCAGTATCCAATCATTTTTATTTGCACGGTATGTGTAATACCTTCCAAGACCCTGGGGCATTTACTTTATCCATCAGCATTATACACCTGCTCAGGACTTTGGTCCTCATCAGCTATGATCTTGCCCAATTCATCAACACACACAGCAGCTCGTTGTTGGTTTGCAGAACGCTTTTCTCGACACACTATATGGAAGGAAATTCCACAAATCTTTGAAGCCATCCTTCAGTATAAACACACTTATGTTCTAATTTAAGTTCTTTATGGAAGAACTGAGCCTGCTCCATTATCAAAGCACCAGACAATCCTCTCCGTCACTACGACGCTGCCAAATCCATTCCATCATCACTTGGTCGTGATCAGTACTCTTACCATCTTTCATTGTTTTATGAATGGTCATTTCCTTCTTAGAATCACTGTCTATATAAAATGTCAATTGTTTTTCCCTTCCTGATATCATATAAAGTTGATGAACTAATTTCATAGATGTCACGCACCTTATGCTCTGAAACACCACGGTCAAGTTTTTTCAATAGTCAACTTTTTCTTCAATCTTTATGGACTGGTCTTTGTGTTTGCCACTAAGGTCACTTAGTAATGTGTACAAAAATAGGCTTAGAACGTCCTCTTTTTAGGGTCAATTGGTCAAATAGGCTCAGAATGTCCTCCTTTTAGCATCAAAAATGATCAATAGGCTCATAATCTTCTCCTTTTAGGCTTAAGAGGTAAAATAGGCACATAAGTCAAATAATCTTAAGGTTATTTAAGATCAGAATGTCCTCCAAATAGGATGAGAATGTCAAATAGTCTCAAAATGTGCTAAAAAAGGGCTCCAATTGCACTAGTTACTCAGAACAGGTTACAAACAGGCTGTGAAGAATCAAATTGTGCTACAGAATACAAAACACGGGGACTATGTGAACATGTCAACACGCATAGCTGCAACCCACACAAAAATATTGTGTGGATTAACTGCTCCTGGAAAATCAGTGCCTGTAGCTGATACCTGGAATGGACTCCCAGGAGCAGTGGTAGGGGAGTGAGAGAATGAGATAGACTGCTGCAGTAGTTGATACTCCGAATTGACCCCCAGCAGGAGTGGTGGGGGAGGAAGAGAGAGAGAAAGAGAGACAGAGAGAGAGAAAGAAAGAGAGAGAGACAGAGAGAGAGAGAAAGAAAGAGAGAGAGACAGAGAGAGAGAGAAAGAAAGAGACAGAGACAGAGAGAGAGAGAAAGAGAGAAAGAGAGAGAGAGAGAGAAAGAGAGAGAAAGAGAGAGAGAGAGAAAGAGAAAGAGAGGGAAAGAGAGAGAAAGAGAGAGAGAGAAAGAGAAAGAAAGAGAGAGACAGAGAGAGAGAGAAAGAAAGAAAGAGAGAGACAGAGAGAGACAGAGAGAGAGAGAGAGAGAGTGAAAGAGAGAGAGAGAAAGAGAGACAGAGAGAGAGAGAGAGAGAAAGAGAGAGAAAGAGAGAAAGAGAGGGAAAGAGAGAGAAAGAGAGAGAAAGAGAGAGAGAAAGAGAGAGAGAAAGAGAGAGAACGAGAGAGAACGAGAGAGAGAGAGAACGAAAGAGAGAACAAGAGAGAGAGAGAACGAGAGAAAGAGAGAAAGAGAGAGACAGAGAGAGAGAGAGAAAAAGAGAGAGACAAAGAGAGAGAGAGAGAGAGATAAGAGAAAGACAAAGACAGAAAGAGAGAGAGAGAGAGAGAAGGAGCAAGAGAGAGTGAAAGAGAGAGAAAGAAAGAGAGAGATAAAGAGAGAGAGAGAGAAAAGAGAGAGAGAGAGATTAAGAGAAATAGAGAGAGAGAAGGAGAAAGAGAGAAAGAGAGAAATAGAGAGAGAGAAAGAAAGAGAGAAATATATATATATATATATATATATATATATATATATATATATATATACACACATACATACACAGTGGATATAAAAAGTCTACACACCCCTGTTAAAATGTCAGGTTTCTGTGCTGTAAGAAAATGAGAGAAAGATAAATCATTTCAGAACTTTTTCCACCTTTAATGTGACCTATAAACTGTACAACTCAATTGAAAAATAAACTGAAATCTTTTAGGTAGAGGGAAGAAAAAATAAAAAAATATAAAAAAATAATAATATGGTTGCATAAGTATTCCCCCCCTAAACTAATACTTTGTTGAAGCACCTTTTGATTTTATTACAGCACTCAGTCTTTTTGGGTATGAGTCTATCAGCATGGCACATTTTGACTTGGCAAGATTTGCCCACTCTTCTTTGCAAATACACTCCAAATCTGTCAGATTGCGAGGGCATCTCCTGTGCACAGCCCTCTTCAGATCACCCCTCAGATTTTCAATCGGATTCAGGTCTGGGCTCTGGCTGGGCCATTCCAAAACTTTAATCTTCTTCTGGTCGTTGTCATGCTGAAAGATGAAGTTCCTCTTCATGTTCAGCTTTCTAGCAGAAGCCTGAAGGTCTTGTGCCAATATTGACTGGTATTTGGAAATGTTCATAATTCCATCTATCTTAACTAAGGCGCCAGTTCCAGCGGAAGAAAAACAGCCCCAAAGCATGATGCTGCCACCACCATGCTTCACTGTGGGTATGGTGTTCTTTTGGTGATGTGCAGTGTTGTTTTTGCACCAAACATATCTTTTGGAATTATGGCTAAAAAGTTAAACCTTGGTTTCATAAGACCATAACACCTTTTCCCACATGCTTTTGGGAGACTTCAGATGTGTTTTTGCAAAATGTAGCCTGGCTTGGATGTTTTTCTTTGTAATAAAAGGCTTTCGTCTTGCCACTCTACCCCATAGCCCAGACATATGAAGAATACGGGAGATTGTTGACACATGTACCACACAGCCAGTACTTGCCAGATATTTCTGCAGCTCCTTTAATGTTGCTGTAGGCCTCTTGGTAGCCTCCCAGAACAGTTTTCTTCTCGTCTTTTCATCAATTTTTGAGGGAGCTCCAGTTCTTGGTAATGTCACTGTTGTGCCATATTTTCTTCACTTGATGATGACTGTCTTCACTGTGTTCCATGGTATATCTAATGCCTTGGAAATTCTTTTGTACCCTTCTCCTGACTGATACCTTTTAACAATGAGATCCCTCTGATGCTTTGGAAGCTCTCTGTGGACCATGGCTTTTGCTGTGGGATGCGACTAAGAAAATTTCAGTAAAGACCAACTAGAGCAGCTGAACTTTATTTTGGGTTAATCAGAGGCACTTTAAATGATGGCAGGTGTATGCTGACTCCTATTTAACACGATTTGGAATGTGATTGCTTAATTCTGAACACAGCTACATCCCCAGTTATAAGAGGGTGTGCAGACTTATGCAACCACATTATTTTTATTTTTTATTTTTCTTCTCTCCACCTAAAAGTATTCAGTTTGTTTTTTAATTGAGTTGTATAGTTTATAGTTCACATTAAAGGTGGAAAAAATTATTTGTCTCATTTTTTTACAGCACAGAAACCTGACATTTTAACAGGAGTGTGTAGACTTATATATATATATATATATATATATATATATATATATATATATATATATATATATATATAGTGAGAGTGACAGAGAGAGATTCAGTAGTTGATACCCAGAATTTACTTCCAGGAGGATAGGTAGTGTCAGTTTTATAAAGTAAGAATGTCTATTTCTGAAACATCAGGAAGATGATGTCAGAGATCTGCCCTTCTGACCTTAGTCATACTGAGCATATCAGAAGCCACTGAGATGCAGACTGTTACAACGTTGGACTTGGTCTGATTGGCCACAACCTAATATGAATTTTATGCTAATTTAGCCGGGATTTTCGAAAGACAACTGCCAGTACGCAAAATAAATTTTGCTAACTTCACGGTAAATGTATTAATGTCTATTTTGGGAGTTTTTCATTCAAAACATGTTTTCATACACTACTGATTCTCCTCTATCTGGTGCATTCATAGTCCAGGAAACTTAAATATGCCTTTAAGATCATGGCTTAAAAAGTTCCAATGTTTTTAGCTTATTCTATACTTTGCAAAAATGTGACATTTTCCTAAAATTCTGTGGTTTTTAATAGAATAAAGGCTATTTCTATTAGTCATTGCTTTTAAAAACAGCAATAAGTATGATTTGTTGCCAGCCAATGAATTATGAGGATTGGGGCTTGCCTTGACTTGGATATTTGAGTTTGTTCTAATGTTCTGTGGGAGGGGATGAAGCCAATTCCAGCAGATGCCAATAAAAGAAGTTCTATGAACTGCAGCCAACCCGTCAGAGGGAACATAAGGGCACAGTTAATTAAAGATAAAGATTTGTCTAGACTAACCGTAGGTAGTGCCTGGAGAGCTAACTGACCAGACAGACTGAGGTCTCTCTCCTTTATAAATAATATGCTAAGTGTTATATTATTAATAACCAGAATGAGGCAAGTTGGTTCTTTTGATATTCTTTTTATTTCATGTTTAAATGGTCACTGTAAACTCAAACCTTCTATTATTAGGTTTTATACAACTTTGCATGAAAAATACATTTTAATAATTTTCTTAAAAAGAGATTTAGATACAATTTCATGTATTTCATGTATATTGAGAGGAAGTGTAACCAAAGACTCGGGGAGAACCTGTTAATTGTGTTTCCTTATATGATTTATGTTCAAACTAATTAAAATAAAATCACAAAGTTGCTTGTCCAGACATCCACTGTATCTTTATTGTTAGCTGACCGCACGCAATGGTGGCCATCAGCCATAGGGTGGTGCAACCAAGATTTTACTCAATTTCTTAGAGTTAGGGTTAGGAGTTTGAGTTAGGTTCATGGGTTTGGGTTAGGAGTTAAGGTTTTGGGGTTACTATTAGGGGTTAGGGTTTATGGTTAGGGTACTGGCAGAAGATAAGCTTTACACTTACAAGAAATTCACCTAAACCCTGGCCGTACTACCTAGTGGCTGATGGCTGCCACTGTGTGCGGCCAGCTTACAAGAAAGATCCCATGGGCTTTCAATAATTGGTCTATTTTCTCTCAGTCCATGAAAAAATATTGCGGATTAACACATGGTACCCCTGGATCAGTATTGTGTTCGCTCGCCTATTGACAAAACGTCATAGTCATGTTGCGCGCACCTTGCCTTCACTAAATGTTCTTAAACTCGCTGCTCCCATGAGTATTGTTTTCGAATACGGTGTTGTGCTGATGTTTCAGAGCAAATTTAAAATTTAGTCTGCTAGGTCATGGAAGCTGCCATGATAGTAATAACTCCATATCAATGCATGAGAGGACTCAAGGCTTTCAGGTTTACTTGTGGCTATCTTCTACTATACACTATCAACAAAGGTCCGCATAGTTAGATCTATGGTATTCCCAGTAGTAACATACGTATGCGAGAGCCGGACCATAAAGAAGGCTGAGGGTCGTAGACATGACACCTTTGAATTGTGGTGTTGGTGAAAACTGCTTAGAGTCCCTTGGTCTGCAAGAAGATCCAATAAATCAGTGCTACAGGAAATTAAGCCAAACTGTTCACTGGAAAGTTTGATCATGAGGTTTATGCGCAAATATTTTGCCCATATCATGAGACATCAGGATAGATATGTGAAGATGAATAGATTATGTCATTGAAGCAATATACCTGAGTTTGAGTGAGCTCAGATGGGCAGTGGCTGACAGATGAGCCTGATGTGCTTCAGTGCATATGGTAATGGAGAGTTGAACACAACTGAACAACAACACATATTTTATTGAGCTTGTGTGTGTGGGAAGGGGGGAGAAGCCTAATGCTAAGCTTATCTGGTTCAACTAGTGAATCAATAAATTCCCTGCTTTCCAATTAAGAAAATATATAAAATTTAGAACTCTTGCAAGCTCCAAGTCATGTGTAAGGCACAAATATGGAATCCTTCCTGTTTAAGCAGAAACAGCTAAAATTGTTGTTTTTCTCTAAAAATCCCTTTACATACCTGCTAATGCTGTTAGTTTATTACATATTTCACAAGCATCTGAAAAGAAACATCCAAGAATGCGGTGTCCGGAATCCATTGTGGTTACTTTGGAGAGTGTGGTGCCAAATACAAGCCAGTCATTTTGGCAGCCATAATGCATAGTAAAAGATACACTAAGAGATAAATTAAAAGTAATAATAAAATGCTGGAAACCGCTGCATTTTACAGTAAGTTAGGAAGCCAGGCCAGATTCTTAGTGATCAGTAAAGTTATAGATGTTTGATATTACAAATTCTGCTCCTAACATAACATTGACTCTTCAGAGGTACCAATTCTTCTTAGTATCCAAGATCAAATCCTTCCTGACCTCATTCACTGATCTCTCAAATAGGGCCTTGAGGTTTGTACATTACTAATGTCATACATTATTATAAAAGCTTGACCTTCAGCGAACTTGCATGCGTTTAAAATTCCTGTTTTCATCTAAAGTTACAGTTCATATTTCATATCTGAAAGTCTGTCTTGAACAGACATCAAATAAGAAGGGCATGTCTTAGAAAAATGAATGAAAAAAGGGCATCATATCTGACTGATTTTCTAGTATTACTTAAAAGTCATCTCCAATTAAAGTGCATTTGGAAATCAAAACATGATTTAAATAAATATATATGTCATTTAAAGGGACCGTAGA
>CM050175.1:53703958-53751458 GCA_027410445.1 Discoglossus pictus
GAGGGAGGCAACTGATAGGCTAATTTGAATCACGTAAATAGATATACGGTATAGGTATATAAAATGTCTAGTGAAATCCAGAAACCTTCCATGTCACCTTTTAGATGGATTAGAGTGGGAAGAGACAAGTAATAATAGGCGGATTAAGAGTGTCTTGGACTGCTAGTTTGACACTAGTTTGGTTGGGGCCATCCTGCTGGGGCATGCTTTTCTATTTAATTCTATTTCCAAGTGGCTATGTAAAGGGGCAGTGGTTAAACATAAATGCTTAGAGATCTTATCTGAATGCAAAGATCCTCCAATTCCTCCCAGCTTTTTAATCCTGTTAAGAATAAAGACACAATGTCTCCGGCCATTAGAGAAAAATTGAATACAATAGTAAAAAAATAACTGGGCTTATTAATTTTACATTTTGCAAAAACATTTTGCACTTTATCAGGCCAGAATGTTCAATAGAGAATAGTGATGTCCCGAACAGTTCTCTGGAGAACTATTCGCGGCGATTTTCGCATGTTCGCGTCCACCACGAACGGCGAACACATGCGCTTTTCGGTTCGCCCCCTATACTTTATCATTGAGGAAACTTTGAACATCATTTATTTTATTTTATAATTTTTTGTGTGTAATCTATGCCTGCCTGCCAGCGTGTGTGTGTGTGACAGGCTAGCACCTAACAGCTTATATTGTGCTTATTTTCACTACTCATACCTGGTGGTGTAACATACATTGAAAACAACCATTTTTTTCCTGTAATCTAATTTCAGCTTATATTGTGCTCAGTGACATAAAACAACACTTTTTTGACTGTAATAGATTGAATAGCAATTGCCTGCCTTCAGGTGTGTGTGTGAAGCCCATTGCATCTACTCTGCCAACTTTTGCCAGTGCACAGTGACACTCATATCTGGTGGCACCTTAGATTGCACGTGCAGTGCCCCAAATTTGAAGTGGGAGGACCGACCAAGCATCTTTTTCCATCTCCCGCTTCCAAAAATCCATGCCATATACACATCCTCTGATAGTGGACGTAACAGGGATTAAACCGATAGGAATAGTACTACTTAACAGTACACACCTTATAATAACGCAGACAGAGGCAACGTGTTTAATCTTCCATGCTGGGCAGTGGAAGCCCCCAGACTCTGACCTGTGTATAATATTCTATGCTGGGCAGTGGAAGCCCCCAGACTCTGACTTGTGTATAATCTTCCATGCTGGGCAGTGGAAGCCCCCAGACTCTGACCTGTGTATAATCTTCCATGCTGGGCAGTGGAAGCCCACAGACTCTGGGAGTCTGAAGAAGAGGAGTCAGAGGAGGAAGGTGGCTTTGAGGAGGTGGAAGACCAAACACAGCAGGCATCCCAGGGGGCTTGTTGTCACCTTTCGGGGACCCTTGGTGGCTGGGTGGAGGAAGAGACCTTCAATGACATCAGTGAGGACAAGGAACGGGACATGGCTAGCTTGGTATCCAACCTTGTGCAAATGGGGAGTTTGCGGTTGTGCAAAGGGACTGTTTGTGGTTGTTTGCGGTGCATTAAACGGGGAGATTGGTCTGTTACTGTGAAGCGGGCCTAACCCTTACACTACCTGATCGATACAACATCATACCTGATGTTTTAAAGCATGTTATTCCAAACAATTTAGGAATGTTAGGCGATTTATGCCCTTTATGGCTTAAAACCAGACTCTGCATCAACTATGTAATTTTCCATGGGAGTTTTGCCATGGATCCCCCTCCGGCATGCCACAGTCCAGGTGTTAGTCCCCTTGAAACAACTTTCCCATCACTATTGTGGCCAGAAAGAGTCCCTGTGGGTTTTGAAATTCGCCTGCCCATTGAAGTCTATGGCGGTTCGCCGATGTTCGCCCGTTCGCGAACATTTGATGTTCGCGACATCCCTAATAGAGAATACTAAAAATATGACCTTTCATAAAGTAGTATATAAATTGCTTATTCCTGAACCTACACCAAAATGAGTGTTCCCTGGTGGTACAATGATTAGGACTGCTTTCACAGCTGTTATCTGGGTTTGATTCCAGTCAGAGAACCAAGAGGTCACCCACCATGAAGCCAAGCAGGGTTGGGCCTGGTCAGTACTTGGATGGGAGACCAGGAATACCAGGAGCTGTGGCCCACTTGAGAAAGAACTAGCAACCCACTCCAGTATTTCTGCCATGAATACCAAGAGGATCAGCATGGTGTGCTGCAGACCATGAGATCACAGAGAGTCGGACACAACTGAGTGACACAAACAGAAGCTCTTTGTAATAACCAACATGCTTTGTGTTGTCTAACAAGATTCCAACATCAACATATTTCAAGCCTATGTTCCTATAATATTTATGCATATGTAGAATATTTTACAGTATTTATATAGCGTTCTTATGAACGTGCATATAATGCATAATCTGTCATTTCTCTTATTGTAGCTATGTAGATCGTAAATTATCATTTTTCTATAATTTATTCAAATAAAACGTCTTCAGAAGTACAGAAAGGAGACTTCTCTACATTATTACCTGGCTTACTAATTCTACCATGAATATCTTATGTATCAGAGTTATTTCTTTACATTATTTCCAATGCAATAAAGCAGCTAAATTATAATACATAAGGAGTTCACATGTCTTTTATATCCTAAGACGTTCCATGTCTTTTATATCCTAAGACGTTGCAAACAGCTGCTGGATACATTGATAAACAGATTGGATTAAAGGATTTTCAGGCGTGTTCTTTTTATATACAAAACTGACAATAGACATTTATTGTCAGAATAAATTATCTTAGCCAATTGTCATTCAAATAAATGATCTTCTTAACAGTATTTGCATGATAATATGTGTTTGTAATTTATTTATACAATTGATATTTTCTGCAACACAATTCCAACACACGCTCTCCTTACAAAAGTAGAATATAGAGCATATTATAAGCTTCCCCTTCTGGATTGCTACCTTGTCATGGTGAAGGGGGCTTGTGTACTTCAATGAAGCTGTGAGCAATACCAGGTATGGTCACCCAAGAGCAACAATTATAAACGGATATGGACGGTTCTTGGATTTTACAAGGTATATATAATACTAGTCGTTTGCCTATCATAAATGATGGTATAATATTTCATGTCTCTCCACCCCCCTCCCTCACCTGTGTCTCTTCCCCCTCCTCCCTCAGTGTGTCTCTTCCCCCTCCTCCCTCCCTCCCCTGTGTCTCTTTCCCCCTCTTTTCCCCTCCTCTGTGTATCTTCCCCCTCCCTCACCTGTGTTTCATTCCCCTCATACCCTCCCGTGTCTCTTTCCCCTCCTCCCTCCCTTCACGGTGTCTCTTTCCCCACCCTACTAACTTCACAGTGTTTCTTTACCCTCACCCTCCATCCCCTGTGCATCTTTACGCTCCTCCCTCCAGCCCCTGTGCATCTTTACCCTCCTCCCTCCATCCCCTGTGCATCTTTACGCTCCTCCCTCCAGCCCCTGTGCATCTTTACCCTCCTCCCTCCATCCCCTGTGCATCTTTACTCTCCTCCCTCCATCCCCTGTGCATCTTTACCCTCCTCCCTCCATCCCCTGTGCATCTTTACCCTCCTCCCTCCAGCCCCTGTGCATCTTTACCCTCCTCCCTCCATCCCCTGTGCATCTTTGCACTCCCCGTCCATCCCCTGTGCATCTTTGCACTCCCCCTCCATCCCCTGTGCCTCTTTACCCTCCATCCCCTGTCTCTCTTTCCCCACCACCCTCCATCCCCTGTGTCTCTCCCCAGTACTGTGCATTGCTAGATATAGTTTCCGCAGTGCACATGCGGTAGCCAGCGTTACACACTATGGAAGCTATATTAGTGACTAGCCACTTGCCCTTCAAAAATGTGTAACTATTTACCATTATGCACTGTATTTATAAGCTCTGCCTAAAATGACATAGTTCCTGTATGGGTCTGCCCACTGCAGTGTATGCAGACAAAAGAAGTTATAGGGCTGGATGTGCAGTGTAGTGTCCTAGCCTAACAGTGACCCCATCTCAGCAGAATGTTGCTGAGAGATGGCTACTGATTGGTTAGTATGAGACACAGCAAGTACTACAGAATTTGTGTCTTCATGAGCTGCAAATATATATATATATATATATATATATATATATATATATATATATATATCCCTGAGAAAAGCATCTGCGGTGAAAAATAGCAGAAATCAGTTTTAGATTCTAAATTTACTTTACAACCCAGCTTTGTAAACACAAGCAAAACTGTCAAATTGTCAATTGAACACATTTCAATTGTGCTTCAATATGTCCTGTTTGTAAAAACTGATATTTATTTGACATCATCAAGCCTGCTTTATATCAAACTCTGCACTGAAAACAAAGTGGGGAATAAATCACCTCTGCATATTTCACAGTTTTATGAGAAATTTGAAACAATCCATTTATTTATCCAGTGGCCTTCCCTCGCTGAAGCACGCAAAGTGTTCTGAAAGGGCCAAAAATCACAAACTCCCTTGAAATCATTGCAGACGTTGCTGCAACAACAACAAAAGTCAAACTCTTTACTTTGGTATCTCTGCACATACGAACACATATATAAGCATTTATGGTGGGTTGCAATTTATGGTCCATTCAGGACCTGAGACTTATTCAGCTCTTTCTCTTCCCAAGATCAATATGTTGGCCAGTGCA
This sequence comes from Discoglossus pictus, assembly GCA_027410445.1. Taxonomy (NCBI): domain Eukaryota; kingdom Metazoa; phylum Chordata; class Amphibia; order Anura; family Alytidae; genus Discoglossus; species Discoglossus pictus. Next base: position 53,708,624 of record CM050175.1, read on the forward strand.
GCTAAACTATAACTAAGGCTCAAGAACCGCTACAAATAATAAAAAAAAAAACAGTGAAACAAACATGAAATTGGAATTTTTACAGCATTCCCATGTGATTTTCACTGCTCTACAAGATGGTGCAGAGCAGTGATGAGATCTGGGTCACTTTAATACCCTGGCCAGTACAACCAAGAAAGTATTGAAACAGATGACAATTTAAAACAGATCGTATTTAATGAATAAATGGGTTATTTACTTTTGAATACTAACGGACTGCATATGCTACCGTGAACACTGCTAGGCAATTCAAATGGAAACAAAACAGCTGCAGCAGCAAACTGCAGTAGTTGATACATAGAATTGATTTTCAGCAGGAAGCTGACTCTGCTCAGCTGGGTACAGTAGCTCTGCCAAACACAATCAGCCCCTCCTGCAGCCAGTGTTGGGTTTAGCAGTATGATTGTATTTATATGTAAATCCAATTTTATTCTTTGCAACCTTTACCTTTTCTAATGGAGATTTCATCTTACTAATCGCTACCTTGTGTAGTTGTGAATGGGCTTGTGTAAAACAATGAAGCTGTGAGCTATACCATGTAGGGTCACCTAAGATGGGCAGGTCATAGCAGAGAGGTCAGAAAAATTGTGGTCCACTGGAGAAGGAACTGGCAACCCACTCTAGTATCTTTGCCAAGAAAACCATATGGATAAGCACAACCAGAGACATAGCCATAGATGTGACTGGTATGCTGCGTCCATACGGTCCACTATAGATTCTTCTCTATCGGTTGCATTCATAATCCAGGATACTTCTATATACCTTTAAAGGGCCATTGAAGGCATTCTTTGTTGCATTTGAAAATGAAGCTCCTGGAACAGTAAAAACTTTTTTAAATGTATAACTGTTTTTGGGAGCAAATGTCAGCCAATATTCAGCCAAATGAGTTTATAAATGTCTCCCGATGAGATCTAGAGTCGTGTGTACCCTCCTCTCACACAGAGGTATTTCCAGTGGCACTTTTAGTTTCCAATAAGTTTAAACAATTTTTCTAAATATATTTTCATATAAAAAGGCACTTTTAGAATGCTCCTTTAAGTGCATGATAGAAACATGTGCATTACATGTCCCTTTGATTATACTCAGGTTCAATGTTATGAAGCATATTTCATTTTATTTTAATTGCCCTTTGATGTATTAATCCTTGTTTAATGTCCCTCCAATGTGCCAGTAGTGTTGGCAGCTTCTCACATTGTCCCTAGTGCTGATTTGCCTAAAATAAAATAGTATAATACTAAAAAGTATATCCTTGCCATATATAGAGAAAAGGTTGCAAATTATTCATTAGGGAGAAATGGGTGGGTTAACTAGTGACAGCTGAGAGGAAGAGTATGTGTGTGCCAGGGGTGCAGAATTAAGGACAGTAAGAGACAGCAGCTCACCCAAGGTCACTGCTACAGAACTGAGAGTCAATCGCCTTTGGCAGTGAAGCTGGAGCCGGTTTTGTACATGGCGAATCCAGCCGAGCACATTCGTATCCCTTTAGGGTACAATTTCCATTGCATTGCAATTAAATATGAGCATTATCCCTTCCGCTCGGTCTGTGGTTCTACGTTAAGCCTGAATTTAGTAAATTTCCTAGCATCCAAAGGACTTACAACCATGTGGGGGACATGAATAAGGGATGATGTGTCTGTACAGACAGTGAAGATAGATAACTTTAAAATGGGTTGGAGATACTTTTGAATAAAAAAGGCATTTAGGGTTATCCTGGATAACTGATCCAGGGAGGAATCCAATTGCCAGTATCTGGGGTCAGGAAGGATTTTTTTTTTTCTCATATGAGACAATTGGCAAAGTTTCAATGAGTTTTTTTTTGTATGCCTTCATCCAGATCAATTATCTAATAACAATTAATCTGCTTATTACAAAAATCAGAGGAGATCTAAAAAGGTTGAATTTTTATGAACTTAAAAGTCTTTTTCAGCCTTAATTACCATGGGCCCTATTCTATCGCCCAGATAATAATGTTATGTACGTAAAGCTGTCAGTAAAGTTGCCACATATTTTATTAGCTACTCACATCCTGATTGCATGTTACCCACCCACAATCGCTACGTACAAGCCAAAGACGCAACTTAGGGCTAGCCATTACTTTATGGACATCACATGCATTACCAGTGCAACATACTTAAGGATACATCAAATCCATATTCTACTGACACTTTACATCTAGATTAAGTCTGACCCGCAACTAGAAAAAGTATAAAATTTCCAACAAAAATATTACGAGTAGTAAATAGGACTCACAAAAGGTTTTAACACCACTTCTAAAAGCTGTAAAAGCAATTAAACACACAATACTGTACTTTAAAATCATGGAAAGCCATTGTGTAACGGAACCCATCACTGTTTTACCCTGTTTTATGTTTATTTAATTATTATGGTTAAAATATGATCCTACTATATATATATTGGTTGATGTTCTACAGAATATATTGGCTCAGAATATTAGCCAGACTTTTGCAGACCTAGGCTAATAGATAATCCTGTTACAGAGATTCAAGAGATAAGAAAGTTGTAAAGGATCCTTGCATTTTCCAAAGTGTTTTCATTCTCTGATAAGAATGATCTAATTAATGTCTGATTGTATCCAAGTTGCCAGGGAGGTGTGACTCACCTATTGTCCTATATGTGTATTGTATGGGGGATATGTGCAATGTCTGTGTGTTATGTGTAAAAACATACTTTTACTAACTTTTGAACCCCTGGTCTGATTCATGCCATTTTTGTATATGTTGTTCCCCTGGGTGAGAGATATTGAACGGTGCTGGACTTAAAGGTGTACCCCCTGTATTTGGGGTACATCCAGAATGTGGTTAAAATTGTGTCTGTTTTAATTGTGTTACCTGTTATCTGAGGGGAGGAGACGTGGGGGTTGAACCATGCAGATAATTGGCTGTTGTGATAATTATGTGGGTGTAGCCCTTCAGAGGGCAACATTGCATAAAAGGAGATTCCCTGTCATTAAAATAGAGTTCCTCTTGACCCTTCAAAACGTAGCCTCGTCTCGTTATTTGAGGGGATCACTATATGATACTGGGGATTGCTATGCTTCTGCATACTCCCTTGAGCTGTAACTACTGAACGCTTGTTCCTGATGTACTATCCTTGGAGTCTGTGGTGGTTTTGGTGTCCGGTGCGGTGCTTGTAGGCCTCGACGCAAGCTAGGACGCATCCATCAACGGAGGTACCCGGTCGGGGTGCCAGTAGATCCGTTACATTGGCTGGCAGTGGTGGGATGGTCCTTTTCATCCCCAACGCAAGTGCTGAATGGAATCCCAGTACGCTAAACTGAAAAGACCCACACTAAAGGATCTCTTGGAAACCAGAGGAAGGAGTGCCAACAACTGACCACAGAGAGAGCTGATAGCTGACCTACTGGAGCTGGACGAGATGGATCGATCCATGGAGGTCGTGGACCAACCTTCCCCTGTCAGCGAGGAGGAGGAAATTACAAACCTGGTTCAGCGGAGATTATCCATGTACCCAGCAACATCCGTGGAGCTAATAGATCAGCTGTTCCGGGAAGCGAGAACGGAGATACAAAATAGGAGGGGGCACGAACTTGAACTGGCAAGAGCTAGACAACCCCTGGCACATACAGTTCATACTCTCCCACCCGCTGCTACACTAAAGAAAATACCGTTCACTGCCTTCAAAGCGTTTGTGGAAAGTGAGGAAGAAATTGATGGATATTTGGCTGACTTCGAGAGGCAGTGCTCACTACACCAAATCCCACCAGACCAATGGGTCACTATTTTGGCTGGAAAGCTATCAGGAAAAGCAAATGAGGCTTTTCGGGCGCTTACTGAGGAAGATATTGCGCAGTATCGCCGGGTAAAGGCTGCACTGCTCACCAGATATGCCGTCACCCCGGAAACATATCGCCGTCGCTTCAGGGAGTCTAAAAAGAAGGATGCAGAGTCCCACATGGAATGGGCCAGCAATATACAAAGGGTGGCATCACATTGGGTGCGAGGGTGCAATGCCAACACAGGAGAGGAAGTACTACAGCTATTCCTGATGGAACATTTCTTCCAAGATCTGGCGGCAGACATACAGGATTGGGTGAGAGATCGTCGCCCTGCTAAGTTAACCGAGGCAGCACGGCTAGCGGACGAATACGCAGAGTGCAGAAAGGTGAGCCAAGGGTCCACACGACCAACGTCTAGAGCAGAGCCACGCACCTCAATGCCCGCTGCACGCACAGAATTTCGGGCCCCAGTACCCCCAGGACCGCCACGGCCTCAGGGGTCTAACCACCAACCCCGGGATTCTTACAAAATGACGTGCCATCGCTGCAGCAACACAGGGCATATTGCCCGTTATTGCTCTTTGAGATCAGCCAATAACAAATGGAGGCGCACAACACCCCACACAGAGACCCCGCCATCACGTCCCTCTGCTGCTCACTGCCTGAAAATCAAAGGGAGCCCTGAGGAGTGTTTGGGAATCTTGTATGAGGCCAACCCTGTACAGGCTGCCTCCCCGGATAACCGCCAGCATCACCGCCAAGAGGTGCGTGTGAATGGACAGATAGCACAAGGCTTAAGAGACACTGGCGCTACCATCACTTTGGTGCAGAAACATCTCGTGAAATCAGAACATGTATCTAATCGTACCGTTGCTGTTCGTGTCGCAGGGGGGGCTGTTTTTCGCTTACCCACCGCCCGGGTACACTTGGATTGGGGAGTCGGGTCGGGAAAGACCACAGTAGGCATCATGGACAATTTACCTGCTGAGGTCGTGCTGGGCAACGACATTGGCCCTCTAGCCTCAGCCTTTTTACCCACGACTGCTGCTACTTGTCCCGTGACCACCCGCTCACAGACCCGTACCGAGGACGTTCCTACAACAGGTCGGGAGACCCAGGTAAGCCACAAGCAGACACTTAGCACTACCGCCACAGAGAGACCCATAGCGTGGGACACCCCCGAAGAGCTTGTGAGGGAAACTAGACAGGACCCCACCCTCCAAAAGTACAGAGCATTAGCCGACGATAGAGGGGATGAGCGGAAACGTTTTATATGGAAAGAGGTTTCTATGGGACAGAGATTGTGGCCCACCTTTTGGACACTGGGATCCTGGACTGTTGGGATGGGATCCTGGATTTTTTTGGGTGGGTGTACAGGGGGAGAACAGTGGGCCCTGTACAATAGGGGCCCGACCACGAGCTGGGGGAGGAATGTACTCTGCAACTTGGGACGGTTTTGCTAAAGGACTTCAGTTCATTTGGAAGGCTGATGCTTTTCTGCTTCATTATTTAATTGTCTGAAACCAGTTTGTAAAATGTATTTTCCCTCTTCTTGAAATGTTTATTGCTGTGAATGCTGTATAAAGTGTGCGTTTGTTTTGTTCTTGAAATGTGAGGAAATGTGAATTGCAGTAATGCTGATGGGTTGTCAAACTGTAGAAGTGACCAACAAATTGTTTTGTCCGGACATCCCCAGGCCGATCCGTTGGGATCAGACCGTGTATGCCGGCTTATGGTCACGGGGGAGGTGTGTAACGGAACCCATCACTGTTTTACCCTGTTTTATGTTTATTTAATTATTATGGTTAAAATATGATCCTACTATATATATATTGGTTGATGTTCTACAGAATATATTGGCTCAGAATATTAGCCAGACTTTTGCAGACCTAGGCTAATAGATAATCCTGTTACAGAGATTCAAGAGATAAGAAAGTTGTAAAGGATCCTTGCATTTTCCAAAGTGTTTTCATTCTCTGATAAGAATGATCTAATTAATGTCTGATTGTATCCAAGTTGCCAGGGAGGTGTGACTCACCTATTGTCCTATATGTGTATTGTATGGGGGATATGTGCAATGTCTGTGTGTTATGTGTAAAAACATACTTTTACTAACTTTTGAACCCCTGGTCTGATTCATGCCATTTTTGTATATGTTGTTCCCCTGGGTGAGAGATATTGAACGGTGCTGGACTTAAAGGTGTACCCCCTGTATTTGGGGTACATCCAGAATGTGGTTAAAATTGTGTCTGTTTTAATTGTGTTACCTGTTATCTGAGGGGAGGAGACGTGGGGGTTGAACCATGCAGATAATTGGCTGTTGTGATAATTATGTGGGTGTAGCCCTTCAGAGGGCAACATTGCATAAAAGGAGATTCCCTGTCATTAAAATAGAGTTCCTCTTGACCCTTCAAAACGTGGCCTCGTCTCGTTATTTGAGGGGATCACTATATGATACTGGGGATTGCTATGCTTCTGCATACTCCCTTGAGCTGTAACTACTGAACGCTTGTTCCTGATGTACTATCCTTGGAGTCTGTGGTGGTTTTGGTGTCCGGTGCGGTGCTTGTAGGCCTCGACGCAAGCTAGGACGCATCCATCAACGGAGGTACCCGGTCGGGGTGCCAGTAGATCCGTTACAGCCATTATAATTAATTGTACAACAGTCTCAAACTCCCAAATATGCAATTAAAAAATATTATTTTAACTGTTATTTATGTGTAATAATGATCCCAGTACTCAATGTGTTAATGCATATCATGAAACCAACTTGCACTTAACCAGATGCTCTAATGCATTGTCTAGAGTGCTCGCCCGATGAGCAAATATTACTTATTGACTCTCATTAATGCTTAGTCTTCTATCGCAGGGTACGTCTGATTTCTATTATTTGCTGACATAATGATGACAGACTCATTTTCTGTTGGCTTTGTCTAAGAAGTAAATTGTGGGCTTGGTTTAATATTGTGAGCTCATATAATCACGCCCCCTGGAATCTTACTTAGGAAGCATGGTTTATGTATGGAGACTGAGAGACTTCAGTTGCAGTTTAGAGATAATATAATACATCTAGAAGTTTAGATAAAGCAGCTGCAGCCAAATTTACAGTTTAAAGTAAGTTACATTGATCTAATAGAATAGGGCTCTATGTAACTATGAAGGTAAGGGGGGTGATAGTTGTGACGATCCAAGAGTAGGGGCTATGCAATCCCAGGGCCACCTGCTATAGACTACAGGTTATCTACCCACAAGGACCGTTTGCGTTCTTGGAAATCTCTGCACCAGCACCCTGATATCTGGCTTCTGTATCAGTCACGATCCTTGCATCAGAAATCAGCACTTCCAGGTTCCCAAGAGACTCCAGATCTGCTTCTTCTTAGGGGGCTTGATAAGACTTGTTACAGTCAAACCTACCCCAACAGGATCCTACAGAGTCTCTCAGTACCTTCCTGCAGGAGAACAAGAGCAAAATAAGAGACACACAATTTCTATAGGTCTCTTCCGCTACAATGATTTCAAAGCTACACTTAGACTGTTACATTTATTCAATCTGTATAATTGTAACTGGTTTGTTTTTACCAGACTGCTCCGTTTGTTTAAGGAATAGCCATTCCATTTATATCTGTATAACCATACCCTGCCCCCATCTTCTGTCCCCTCCCACTATACTACCCCCTCTGTATTCCATTGATACTCCTTTTACTCAATCACTAACTCCCCTTTACCTTCATACCTAGGTTCAGAACACATCTCTCCATCTCGTGCATAACAGACCCTGCCTCTGACCTGGAACTTCTTTTCCCCCTGTCTATAATTCTTGCCATACTAACTTCCTCCTGAATCAAGGTACCAATTCCCTCCCACCTCTAACTGTGGCAGTTATTTAGCAGTCTAATAACCGGACTTTCACATTTGCAGGTTATAATATCTGACCACTAGGGACAGATAGCACTATCTGTCATACTAAAGCCATTCACCTCAAATGACTATCAGATCCCTTTATGAAAAAATCCTTTGTAACTCTGCAAACCTTCCTACCTAAGCAAACTTTTATTTTCTTCCTGGCCTTCCCTGCTCTTCCCTATCTGCTCTACCCCAGGTTGTTGCCTCTCTCATTCCCTTTAGATTGTAAGTAGCGAGTATCTAATCTTGTAGGGTGCTTAGGGAGAAAACACTTTATACAATGATTTTAAGCTTAAAACAGGACCCTCTTTCTTCTACAGTTTGTTATTGTATATTTCTACAGATTGTTAATTCTGTATTTTCCTTGTACAGCGATACGGAATATGTTGGCACGTTACAAATCAAAGATAAAGATAATGATAATAATAATAATAATAATAATAATAATAATAATAATAAAAAATAAAAAAAATGTTATTTATAAAAAATATAAAATATTTTGCTTCAGACTTGATAGGGAGGTCAACACTCTCGAAAGCTTGTCATTTATTTATGATTATGTGTGTCCAATAAAAAAGGTATCACTATATACTGCAAAACTCTTATTATTTATCTATATATATATATATATATATATATACATATATATACATATATACGCACACATATATACATATATATATATATATATATATATATATATATATATATATATATATATATATATATACACAAATAGTAAACTCCCCGTTATCCGCCACCTATGGGGACTCCGATTGCCGCATAAGTGTAGTTGCCGGTTAGTCAGGAAAAAAAGGTGCCGGATCATGCCGGTTTAGTGGGAGTTGTGTTTCAATGGCGAATTGATACTGGTTGCATGAGAGACCCGGTTAGTTGGGTGCTGGATAACCGGGATTTTTATTTATATTATATTATATATTTTGTTTTTCTTTCTCTTTCTCTCTCTCTCTCTCCTCTCATCAGAGGCTATAATTAGCAATGGATCCACTGGTATTAAAAACATATGTTTACTGAAAGTATGGCTTTAAGCCATTCATCTTGAATTGAATAGGTGTGGTTTAGTGTTTCTACAATTGACGGTCATAGAAGCCCCGGAAATGTGAGCTTTTAAAAGAGCACAAATAGAAGAAGATCCAAAAGGAGAGTGTACACCTCATATATTACATCCATATTTATTCACCAACAAAACTATACATGGAATAGACAGGTTGCACGCAAAGTGTTCTGAAAGGGCCAAAAATCACAAACTCCCTTGAAATCATTGCAGACGTTGCTGCAACAACAACAAAAGTCAAACTCTTTACTTTGGTATCTCTGCACATACGAACACATATATAAGCATTTATGGTGGGTTGCAATTTATGGTCCATTCAGGACCTGAGACTTATTCAGCTCTTTCTCTTCCCAAGATCAATATGTTGGCCAGTGCAGCTAAACTATAACTAAGGCTCAAGAACCGCTACAAATAATAAAAAAAAAAACAGTGAAACAAACATGAAATTGGAATTTTTACAGCATTCCCATGTGATTTTCACTGCTCTACAAGATGGTGCAGAGCAGTGATGAGATCTGGGTCACTTTAATACCCTGGCCAGTACAACCAAGAAAGTATTGAAACAGATGACAATTTAAAACAGATCGTATTTAATGAATAAATGGGTTATTTACTTTTGAATACTAACGGACTGCATATGCTACCGTGAACACTGCTAGGCAATTCAAATGGAAACAAAACAGCTGCAGCAGCAAACTGCAGTAGTTGATACATAGAATTGATTTTCAGCAGGAAGCTGACTCTGCTCAGCTGGGTACAGTAGCTCTGCCAAACACAATCAGCCCCTCCTGCAGCCAGTGTTGGGTTTAGCAGTATGATTGTATTTATATGTAAATCCAATTTTATTCTTTGCAACCTTTACCTTTTCTAATGGAGATTTCATCTTACTAATCGCTACCTTGTGTAGTTGTGAATGGGCTTGTGTAAAACAATGAAGCTGTGAGCTATACCATGTAGGGTCACCTAAGATGGGCAGGTCATAGCAGAGAGGTCAGAAAAATTGTGGTCCACTGGAGAAGGAACTGGCAACCCACTCTAGTATCTTTGCCAAGAAAACCATATGGATAAGCACAACCAGAGACATAGCCATAGATGTGACTGGTATGCTGCGTCCATACGGTCCACTATAGATTCTTCTCTATCGGTTGCATTCATTTACAGCAGCTCACCCAAGGTCACTGCTACAGAACTGAGAGTCAATCGCCTTTGGCAGTGAAGCTGGGGCCGGTTTTGTACATGGCGAATCCAGCCGAGCACATTCGTATCCCTTTAGGGTACAATTTCCATTGCATTGCAATTAAATATGAGCATTATCCCTTCCGCTCGGTCTGTGGTTCTACGTTAAGCCTGAATTTAGTAAATTTCCTAGCATCCAAAGGACTTACAACCATGTGGGGGACATGAATAAGGGATGATGTGTCTGTACAGACAGTGAAGATAGATAACTTTAAAATGGGTTGGAGATACTTTTGAATAAAAAAGGCATTTAGGGTTATCCTGGATAACTGATCCAGGGAGGAATCCAATTGCCAGTATCTGGGGTCAGGAAGGATTTTTTTTTTTCTCATATGAGACAATTGGCAAAGTTTCAATGAGTTTTTTTTTGTATGCCTTCATCCAGATCAATTATCTAATAACAATTAATCTGCTTATTACAAAAATCAGAGGAGATCTAAAAAGGTTGAATTTTTATGAACTTAAAAGTCTTTTTCAGCCTTAATTACCATGGGCCCTATTCTATCGCCCAGATAATAATGTTATGTACGTAAAGCTGTCAGTAAAGTTGCCACATATTTTATTAGCTACTCACATCCTGATTGCATGTTACCCACCCACAATCGCTACGTACAAGCCAAAGACGCAACTTAGGGCTAGCCATTACTTTATGGACATCACATGCATTACCAGTGCAACATACTTAAGGATACATCAAATCCATATTCTACTGACACTTTACATCTAGATTAAGTCTGACCCGCAACTAGAAAAAGTATAAAATTTCCAACAAAAATATTACGAGTAGTAAATAGGACTCACAAAAGGTTTTAACACCACTTCTAAAAGCTGTAAAAGCAATTAAACACACAATACTGTACTTTAAAATCATGGAAAGCCATTGTGTAACGGAACCCATCACTGTTTTACCCTGTTTTATGTTTATTTAATTATTATGGTTAAAATATGATCCTACTATATATATATTGGTTGATGTTCTACAGAATATATTGGCTCAGAATATTAGCCAGACTTTTGCAGACCTAGGCTAATAGATAATCCTGTTACAGAGATTCAAGAGATAAGAAAGTTGTAAAGGATCCTTGCATTTTCCAAAGTGTTTTCATTCTCTGATAAGAATGATCTAATTAATGTCTGATTGTATCCAAGTTGCCAGGGAGGTGTGACTCACCTATTGTCCTATATGTGTATTGTATGGGGGATATGTGCAATGTCTGTGTGTTATGTGTAAAAACATACTTTTACTAACTTTTGAACCCCTGGTCTGATTCATGCCATTTTTGTATATGTTGTTCCCCTGGGTGAGAGATATTGAACGGTGCTGGACTTAAAGGTGTACCCCCTGTATTTGGGGTACATCCAGAATGTGGTTAAAATTGTGTCTGTTTTAATTGTGTTACCTGTTATCTGAGGGGAGGAGACGTGGGGGTTGAACCATGCAGATAATTGGCTGTTGTGATAATTATGTGGGTGTAGCCCTTCAGAGGGCAACATTGCATAAAAGGAGATTCCCTGTCATTAAAATAGAGTTCCTCTTGACCCTTCAAAACGTAGCCTCGTCTCGTTATTTGAGGGGATCACTATATGATACTGGGGATTGCTATGCTTCTGCATACTCCCTTGAGCTGTAACTACTGAACGCTTGTTCCTGATGTACTATCCTTGGAGTCTGTGGTGGTTTTGGTGTCCGGTGCGGTGCTTGTAGGCCTCGACGCAAGCTAGGACGCATCCATCAACGGAGGTACCCGGTCGGGGTGCCAGTAGATCCGTTACATTGGCTGGCAGTGGTGGGATGGTCCTTTTCATCCCCAACGCAAGTGCTGAATGGAATCCCAGTACGCTAAACTGAAAAGACCCACACTAAAGGATCTCTTGGAAACCAGAGGAAGGAGTGCCAACAACTGACCACGGAGAGAGCTGATAGCTGACCTACTGGAGCTGGACGAGATGGATCGATCCATGGAGGTCGTGGACCAACCTTCCCCTGTCAGCGAGGAGGAGGAAATTACAAACCTGGTTCAGCGGAGATTATCCATGTACCCAGCAACATCCGTGGAGCTAATAGATCAGCTGTTCCGGGAAGCGAGAACGGAGATACAAAATAGGAGGGGGCACGAACTTGAACTGGCAAGAGCTAGACAACCCCTGGCACATACAGTTCATACTCTCCCACCCGCTGCTACACTAAAGAAAATACCGTTCACTGCCTTCAAAGCGTTTGTGGAAAGTGAGGAAGAAATTGATGGATATTTGGCTGACTTCGAGAGGCAGTGCTCACTACACCAAATCCCACCAGACCAATGGGTCACTATTTTGGCTGGAAAGCTATCAGGAAAAGCAAATGAGGCTTTTCGGGCGCTTACTGAGGAAGATATTGCGCAGTATCGCCGGGTAAAGGCTGCACTGCTCACCAGATATGCCGTCACCCCGGAAACATATCGCCGTCGCTTCAGGGAGTCTAAAAAGAAGGATGCAGAGTCCCACATGGAATGGGCCAGCAATATACAAAGGGTGGCATCACATTGGGTGCGAGGGTGCAATGCCAACACAGGAGAGGAAGTACTACAGCTATTCCTGATGGAACATTTCTTCCAAGATCTGGCGGCAGACATACAGGATTGGGTGAGAGATCGTCGCCCTGCTAAGTTAACCGAGGCAGCACGGCTAGCGGACGAATACGCAGAGTGCAGAAAGGTGAGCCAAGGGTCCACACGACCAACGTCTAGAGCAGAGCCACGCACCTCAATGCCCGCTGCACGCACAGAATTTCGGGCCCCAGTACCCCCAGGACCGCCACGGCCTCAGGGGTCTAACCACCAACCCCGGGATTCTTACAAAATGACGTGCCATCGCTGCAGCAACACAGGGCATATTGCCCGTTATTGCTCTTTGAGATCAGCCAATAACAAATGGAGGCGCACAACACCCCACACAGAGACCCCGCCATCACGTCCCTCTGCTGCTCACTGCCTGAAAATCAAAGGGAGCCCTGAGGAGTGTTTGGGAATCTTGTATGAGGCCAACCCTGTACAGGCTGCCTCCCCGGATAACCGCCAGCATCACCGCCAAGAGGTGCGTGTGAATGGACAGATAGCACAAGGCTTAAGAGACACTGGCGCTACCATCACTTTGGTGCAGAAACATCTCGTGAAATCAGAACATGTATCTAATCGTACCGTTGCTGTTCGTGTCGCAGGGGGGGCTGTTTTTCGCTTACCCACCGCCCGGGTACACTTGGATTGGGGAGTCGGGTCGGGAAAGACCACAGTAGGCATCATGGACAATTTACCTGCTGAGGTCGTGCTGGGCAACGACATTGGCCCTCTAGCCTCAGCCTTTTTACCCACGACTGCTGCTACTTGTCCCGTGACCACCCGCTCACAGACCCGTACCGAGGACGTTCCTACAACAGGTCGGGAGACCCAGGTAAGCCACAAGCAGACACTTAGCACTACCGCCACAGAGAGACCCATAGCGTGGGACACCCCCGAAGAGCTTGTGAGGGAAACTAGACAGGACCCCACCCTCCAAAAGTACAGAGCATTAGCCGACGATAGAGGGGATGAGCGGAAACGTTTTATATGGAAAGAGGTTTCTATGGGACAGAGATTGTGGCCCACCTTTTGGACACTGGGATCCTGGACTGTTGGGATGGGATCCTGGATTTTTTTGGGTGGGTGTACAGGGGGAGAACAGTGGGCCCTGTACAATAGGGGCCCGACCACGAGCTGGGGGAGGAATGTACTCTGCAACTTGGGACGGTTTTGCTAAAGGACTTCAGTTCATTTGGAAGGCTGATGCTTTTCTGCTTCATTATTTAATTGTCTGAAACCAGTTTGTAAAATGTATTTTCCCTCTTCTTGAAATGTTTATTGCTGTGAATGCTGTATAAAGTGTGCGTTTGTTTTGTTCTTGAAATGTGAGGAAATGTGAATTGCAGTAATGCTGATGGGTTGTCAAACTGTAGAAGTGACCAACAAATTGTTTTGTCCGGACATCCCCAGGCCGATCCGTTGGGATCAGACCGTGTATGCCGGCTTATGGTCACGGGGGAGGTGTGTAACGGAACCCATCACTGTTTTACCCTGTTTTATGTTTATTTAATTATTATGGTTAAAATATGATCCTACTATATATATATTGGTTGATGTTCTACAGAATATATTGGCTCAGAATATTAGCCAGACTTTTGCAGACCTAGGCTAATAGATAATCCTGTTACAGAGATTCAAGAGATAAGAAAGTTGTAAAGGATCCTTGCATTTTCCAAAGTGTTTTCATTCTCTGATAAGAATGATCTAATTAATGTCTGATTGTATCCAAGTTGCCAGGGAGGTGTGACTCACCTATTGTCCTATATGTGTATTGTATGGGGGATATGTGCAATGTCTGTGTGTTATGTGTAAAAACATACTTTTACTAACTTTTGAACCCCTGGTCTGATTCATGCCATTTTTGTATATGTTGTTCCCCTGGGTGAGAGATATTGAACGGTGCTGGACTTAAAGGTGTACCCCCTGTATTTGGGGTACATCCAGAATGTGGTTAAAATTGTGTCTGTTTTAATTGTGTTACCTGTTATCTGAGGGGAGGAGACGTGGGGGTTGAACCATGCAGATAATTGGCTGTTGTGATAATTATGTGGGTGTAGCCCTTCAGAGGGCAACATTGCATAAAAGGAGATTCCCTGTCATTAAAATAGAGTTCCTCTTGACCCTTCAAAACGTAGCCTCGTCTCGTTATTTGAGGGGATCACTATATGATACTGGGGATTGCTATGCTTCTGCATACTCCCTTGAGCTGTAACTACTGAACGCTTGTTCCTGATGTACTATCCTTGGAGTCTGTGGTGGTTTTGGTGTCCGGTGCGGTGCTTGTAGGCCTCGACGCAAGCTAGGACGCATCCATCAACGGAGGTACCCGGTCGGGGTGCCAGTAGATCCGTTACAGCCATTATAATTAATTGTACAACAGTCTCAAACTCCCAAATATGCAATTAAAAAATATTATTTTAACTGTTATTTATGTGTAATAATGATCCCAGTACTCAATGTGTTAATGCATATCATGAAACCAACTTGCACTTAACCAGATGCTCTAATGCATTGTCTAGAGTGCTCGCCCGATGAGCAAATATTACTTATTGACTCTCATTAATGCTTAGTCTTCTATCGCAGGGTACGTCTGATTTCTATTATTTGCTGACATAATGATGACAGACTCATTTTCT
Source organism: Discoglossus pictus (assembly GCA_027410445.1). Lineage (NCBI taxonomy): Eukaryota > Metazoa > Chordata > Amphibia > Anura > Alytidae > Discoglossus > Discoglossus pictus. Next base: position 53,723,864 of record CM050175.1, read on the forward strand.
GTTGGCTTTGTCTAAGAAGTAAATTGTGGGCTTGGTTTAATATTGTGAGCTCATATAATCACGCCCCCTGGAATCTTACTTAGGAAGCATGGTTTATGTATGGAGACTGAGAGACTTCAGTTGCAGTTTAGAGATAATATAATACATCTAGAAGTTTAGATAAAGCAGCTGCAGCCAAATTTACAGTTTAAAGTAAGTTACATTGATCTAATAGAATAGGGCTCTATGTAACTATGAAGGTAAGGGGGGTGATAGTTGTGACGATCCAAGAGTAGGGGCTATGCAATCCCAGGGCCACCTGCTATAGACTACAGGTTATCTACCCACAAGGACCGTTTGCGTTCTTGGAAATCTCTGCACCAGCACCCTGATATCTGGCTTCTGTATCAGTCACGATCCTTGCATCAGAAATCAGCACTTCCAGGTTCCCAAGAGACTCCAGATCTGCTTCTTCTTAGGGGGCTTGATAAGACTTGTTACAGTCAAACCTACCCCAACAGGATCCTACAGAGTCTCTCAGTACCTTCCTGCAGGAGAACAAGAGCAAAATAAGAGACACACAATTTCTATAGGTCTCTTCCGCTACAATGATTTCAAAGCTACACTTAGACTGTTACATTTATTCAATCTGTATAATTGTAACTGGTTTGTTTTTACCAGACTGCTCCGTTTGTTTAAGGAATAGCCATTCCATTTATATCTGTATAACCATACCCTGCCCCCATCTTCTGTCCCCTCCCACTATACTACCCCCTCTGTATTCCATTGATACTCCTTTTACTCAATCACTAACTCCCCTTTACCTTCATACCTAGGTTCAGAACACATCTCTCCATCTCGTGCATAACAGACCCTGCCTCTGACCTGGAACTTCTTTTCCCCCTGTCTATAATTCTTGCCATACTAACTTCCTCCTGAATCAAGGTACCAATTCCCTCCCACCTCTAACTGTGGCAGTTATTTAGCAGTCTAATAACCGGACTTTCACATTTGCAGGTTATAATATCTGACCACTAGGGACAGATAGCACTATCTGTCATACTAAAGCCATTCACCTCAAATGACTATCAGATCCCTTTATGAAAAAATCCTTTGTAACTCTGCAAACCTTCCTACCTAAGCAAACTTTTATTTTCTTCCTGGCCTTCCCTGCTCTTCCCTATCTGCTCTACCCCAGGTTGTTGCCTCTCTCATTCCCTTTAGATTGTAAGTAGCGAGTATCTAATCTTGTAGGGTGCTTAGGGAGAAAACACTTTATACAATGATTTTAAGCTTAAAACAGGACCCTCTTTCTTCTACAGTTTGTTATTGTATATTTCTACAGATTGTTAATTCTGTATTTTCCTTGTACAGCGATACGGAATATGTTGGCACGTTACAAATCAAAGATAAAGATAATGATAATAATAATAATAATAATAATAATAATAATAATAATAATAAAAAAAAATAAAAAAAATGTTATTTATAAAAAATATAAAATATTTTGCTTCAGACTTGATAGGGAGGTCAACACTCTCGAAAGCTTGTCATTTATTTATGATTATGTGTGTCCAATAAAAAAGGTATCACTATATACTGCAAAACTCTTATTATTTATCTATATATATATATATATATATATATACATATATATACATATATACGCACACATATATACATATATATATATATATATATATATATATATATATATATATATATATATATATATATATATACACAAATAGTAAACTCCCCGTTATCCGCCACCTATGGGGACTCCGATTGCCGCATAAGTGTAGTTGCCGGTTAGTCAGGAAAAAAAGGTGCCGGATCATGCCGGTTTAGTGGGAGTTGTGTTTCAATGGCGAATTGATACTGGTTGCATGAGAGACCCGGTTAGTTGGGTGCTGGATAACCGGGATTTTTATTTATATTATATTATATATTTTGTTTTTCTTTCTCTTTCTCTCTCTCTCTCTCCTCTCATCTCTCTCTCTCTCTCTCTCTCTCTCTCTCTCCCCTCATCTCTCTCTCTCCTCATCTCTCTCTCTCATATATATATATATATATATATATATATATATAAAGACCACCTATAACCTGAGGACATTTTAAATAGAGGAGTGGTTGTGAGAAGTAGGTATAATATCCCACAGGGTATTTTTACACAGCACTGCTTTGTTCTATTTAAAAAATATCACATATATAGTTGTGAGCGTACGAGTTGTTGCTAACGCTGCGGGCTCGCGTAGCGAGCCCGCGGCCCTCGCGAAGCGAGGGCCGCGGGCTCGCTACGCGAGTCGCGGCCCTCGCGTAGCGAGGGCCGCGGCTCGCGCAGCGAGCCGAGGCCCTCGCGAAGCGAGGGCACTGCCCGAGGGTCTCAGTTGCTGGCATGGAGCGCCGAAGGCGCTCCATGCCAGCAACTGAGGACCCTCGCGAAGCGAGGGCCTCAGTTGCTGGCATGGAGCGCCGTAGGCGCTCCATGCCAGCACCTGAGGACCTCGCAAAGCGAGGGCCGCAGTTGCTGGCATGGAGCGCCGAAGGCGCTCCTTGCCAGCAACTGCGACCCTCGCAAACTTCACGTCGCAACCCAAACAGTACGACACACACATTACGACACTCGCAAACAACATACGACACACGTTCACACACATTACGGACTCGCAACACTCGGACGCAACTCGCGAACATTACAAAATGTCAAACACAATACATACACACACCACATACATAAAAAACTTACCTACAGCAAGAGGGAGCACACAGCACCTCAAAAATACAACTTACACCTCGATTTTACTTCAAATAAAACAGTTTAGAGACTAAAAAAAAAACGAAGCGAGAGAAAAAATGGCCGCCGAACAAAACGAAAACGAGGCTACAGCACTCTAAACTCGCAAAACACCACAAGAAACTCGCAAAACACCACAAAACACCTACGGATATTCCGATACAGACGTATACCACACATTACTCGCCATTTTACGCCAATGCGGAAGTACACGACTACGCTAACGGTTTGGTCTCGCGCACGCACAGTGTTACACTGCACACATTCAGCACGCTTACACAGCAGATCCACACCACTAATGCTGCAGCAACATCAAAACACATTCACAGCTCTTCCACACAATGCTTTAAAATAGGTAAAGTATATTCATTTATTAATGTATTATATATTTCATTATTACACACTAAACAGCATTAGCTACCTTACAATTTCATTGCCGTCATTTTTTGACGGGCAATTCGCTAGTATATAATATACCCGAGAAAAAAAACATTTTATACATCTGCTATACAGATAAATATGCACTTTTATCTTGTAATTATTTTTTTTAGTGTGTCTAAAATTTATTTAACATACATGGCTTTTTAAACACTCCAATTTTATTCTTGTTTTCTAGTATGGCACTATGATCCTGACCTGAGATTTTGGTATTGTAGCATAATAATAGGAATTTCAACAGCATCAGACTGTTCTCAAGTCCTTAAGATTGTTCTTGACACCATCACACTGTTCTTAAGAACACGTAACTTTGGTCAACACCACTGGCCTGTGACTGTTCTCAAGATGATTGGACTTCTTCTCAATACCTCAATACCTCTGGACTCTTCTCAAAGCAATTGGATAGTGGTCCATACAGGTGGACCGCGGTGGACAGTTCTCAAAACCACGGCTCTGTTCTTAAGACTTTCAGAATGTTCTGAAGACCAACAAACTGTTGAAGACAATACAAATGATCAACACCCCTGGACTTTAATGATCTTCACTTTTCTTAAACTTTTGACTGCTGAGCAATTCAAACAAAGGTCTACTGCTGACATACGGTTACAACTTGTTATTTTGAAGAACTACATTACAGCTTCTAATGTATTTCTTTTAGTCATATTAGTTGCAGAAATCTCACAAATCCTGAAAGGACCATATATTAAGTGCTTATAATGTCTTCACTGTAATAATAAATTAATAATAAATGTAAATAATAATAGTTACATAGCTATGTCCTGGAGAAAAAAATGGCAACCAGCTCCAGTATCTTTGCATTAAAATCCTTTTGGATTAGCACAACCTGACACAAGATGTGTCATAGGGTCACGGAGAGTCGGACATGACTGAACGACTCAAAACAATCATTTATGTTAAGCATTCCTTGCAGCAATCTAAAGTCTGCATCCAGGTGTATAGTGTAATTGTAATATCTCAAGATAAGCACGTTATGTTTCTCAGACGATATCCACCTTTATGAAACATTCGACTTTAGAACAATGCAAACACTCTCTTTTTTGGCTTCTTCTTAAAATGATGTTATAACAATTAAAAGTCATTCATCTTCCTTTATCCCAGGCAGGGATGCATGAATCCGTAATTACAAAGCTTTGCTCTCAGATTCTCCTCTCACTTTCATCTCGCAAAGAGATTAATTGCAGTGGCTGGCACACAAGCTGCTTTCTATTTATCAAAGGATGTCTTGGATAGAACTGCTTGTCCTGTAAGACAAGAGAGGGTGTACAAGACGCAGACTATGCGGCAGCCCATATCAAAGGAACTTGGGGAAGACGGACCGTTCAAATAACTTATAAACTCTGTCTAATAGCATTACTTAACAGGTTAATTAAGGTATGAATAGCAAGACTATTTACAGTGTTATTAAATGTACCCCTCTAGTCTTATATTTGGGTTCCTTGATGGTCCAGTGGTTAGGATTCGGTGCTTTCCCCGCTGTGACCTGGGTTTGATTAGAGTCAGGGAAATAAGAGGTCACACCACCCTGAAGCCAAACAGGGTTGGGCCTTGTCAGTACTTGGATGGGAAACCACCTAGGAATACCAGGAGCTGTATGCTGTGGCCCACTGGAGAAGGAAGTGGTAACCCACTCCAGTATCTTTACCATGAATACCAAGTGAATCAGCATGGTGTGTTGTGGTCCAGAAGGTCACTGAGAGTCAGACATGACTGAACAACGCAAACACACACAGTCCTATATTTAAAATAGGAACTTTTAAAGAACTCCAATCTAGAACAAGCACAAGTTTTTTTTTAGAATATAAACAACTGCATCTTTTTATATGCGATTCTGCTGCAGTGTAATAATGAATGACGTCCAGGCGCTCTAGAAATATATATAAAAAGACCATTAGATTGAGAAAAAAGCCTACAGAAAATTACCTTTCAGAAATCTTTCTGGGAAAAAGCATTGCTTCAGTCTAAAAATGGCAAATGTTGTTGTTGTTCAGTCCTCCAGTCGTGTCCAACTCTCAGTGACCATATGGGGACAACAAGCCAAGCACATCTGTCTGTCTTTCTGGTTGTGATCATCAATATGCTTGTCTTAGCAAAGAGTGCCACTGGAGTTTCTTCTCCAGTGGACTGCGATTTGTCGGACCTCTCTGCTATGACCTGCCCATCTTGGGTAACCCTACATGGTATAGCCCACAGCATCTTCAGGAGATACAAGCCCCTTCACCACGACAAGCCCCTTCACCACGACAAGGTAGTGATCCAGAAGGGGAAAGTATATATAGTGTGGTGTAATAAATACATTTACTGACCAGGAATCCCTGAGGAAGTATGTATTAGACAAAACACGTTGGATCATTTTTTTTTTTTTTTTATGTGAGTATATTGAATTATTTGTGGCAATAAATTAATTTATTTAGTAACTATACTGTTGCAGTAATTGCAATTTTGCCAGCACAATAATTTTATGGCAGTTGCAACTACCAGTGCTTTCATCAAGATTGTTTGAAACCTCATTACTTTACATTGACCCACCTCAAGGACAGAATTGGCAGAAGAGAAAATTCAAAATTGCACATAAAAGATAAAATCAGCCATTATTAAGTTTAGTTATTTTAATGAGCATAGAGATAAAATATAAACACAGAAACTAATTAAATGGCCACTGTCAAAACCAAACAAGAGGAAATAGTTGCTTTCATTAAGAATTGCTAATTCTTAGCATTCATATTCAAAGATTTATAAAATCAGTCTTCAATATGAAGCTTACTTTCAAAGATGAGAGCATCAGCCCAAAACGGAGCTGTTAATCTCTGCCCTCAGATGGTCATTAGAAACAGCAACCTGTCTATTCCATGTATAGTTTTGTTGGTGAATAAATATGGATGTAATATATGAGGTGTACACTCTACTTTTGGATCTTCTTCTATTTGTGCTCTTTTAAAAGCTCACATTTCCGGGGCTTCTATGACCGTCAATTGTAGAAACACTAAACCACACCTATTCAATTCAAGATGAATGGCTTAAAGCCATACTTTCAGTAAACATATGTTTTTAATACCAGTGGATCCATTGCTAATTATAGCCTCTGTGCTAACCCCCATATCGCAAATCACACCATGTTTAAGAGCAAAGTAAATCTCTCTAGCTATGCTAATCACCTATTCCAGAAACATTACGAGAGAACTGCTACGAGTGACTGTGGCCGGAGCAGAAAATTAGTCCAAACTTTTTCATAGATTTTTGCAGTGACAAAAGATTCAGTTACTTCATTAGATTTTTACACCATATGCTAATAAGACTTTGCAGATCACTCACAAAAAAGGTCAGCGCCGTTGTAACGGAACCCATAACTGTTTTACCCTGTTTTATGATTATTATGGTTAAAATATGATCCTACTATTATATTGTATGTATGTTGGTTTATGCTCTGCAGAATATTGGCCCAGACTAGTGCAGACCTTGGCCTGGGAGATAATCCTGTTACAGAGACTCTCATAAGATAATGAAGTCTATTGTATAAAGTGTTTTCATTCTCAGACATAAGAACAAAGAAGGATGATCTAATCCATGTCTGATTGTATCAAAGTTGCCAGGTAGCCTCAGGGAGGTGTGACTCCCCTATTGTCCCTATATGTGTATTGTGTGGCCAACTATGGGGGATATGTGAAATGTCTGTGTGTTATGTGTAAAATATACTTTTACTAACTTTTGAACCCCTGGTCTAATTCATGCCATTTTTTAATATGTTGTTCCCCTGGGTGAGAGATATTGAACGGTGCTGGACTTAAATGTGTACCCCCTGTTTTTGGGGTACATCCAGAATGTGGTTAAAATTGTGTCTGTTTTAATTGTGTTACCTGTTATCAGGGGAGGAGACGTGGGGGTTGAACCATGTATATAATTGGCGGTTGTGATAATTATGTGGGTGTAGCCCTTCAGAGGGCACCATTGCATAAAAGGAGATCCCCTGTCATTAAACAGTCCTACTTGACCCTTCAAAATGTAGCCTCGTCTCGTTCTTGGAGGGGATTGCTATATCATACTGGGGATTGCTATGCGCTGCATATTCCCTGGGAGGTTTAAGCTACGGCGGTTGTGGAGTCGGGAGCGGTGCTTGTAGTCCTCGACGCAAACTAGGACGCGTCCATCAACTGAGGTACCCGGTCGGGGTGCCAGTAGATCCGTTACAGCCGTAACTACAAAAAGCAAGGGAAATATTATGTGTACCAATAACCGCTCGCAATTGGTTTTAAAATTATTGTGGAGCATGGCAGCAGCAGATAAGAGAGACAGTACAGCACCAAAACAATAGAAAATTATGAAAGTTCAACATTTGACACTTAACGGTCCAATATAAACATGTGTAACTAAGAAATATGATATTGTATTGTTATGTCTGTTTCATTATACAACATCCAGAGGAACACACAACCCAGTACTCAAAGGGTTAATACATGCCAGAAAACCATGTGGACCAAGAAAAATACTTTAATGCATTGAATATATATAATATAAATAAATAAAATCTATAAATAAAATTGTCACATCTATAAATAAATAAATGTATAATTATATATATATATATATATATATATATATATATATATATATATATATATATATATATATAATGGTTTCTTACAGCAGTTACAGAGCTTGTTCACACTCATTTTATTATATATATATATATTATATATAATATTGGTTCCTAGAGCTGTTTCTCATCCGTAAAGCTTGGTTTGGGTATTCCTTACACTGACATCCCTTACGGACATGGCAGGATTTACGGATATGGGCTAAGTGCTGTTATATTGCAAGTGAAAAGATTAACGTGTAACAAAGGGGAAAAAAATCTCCTGCAGCCGATTTTTGGATATTTTGCAAATTACACTGCTTTTTTAGCATGGGGCTTAAGTCCATTTGATTGACTTACCTATGTTGCCAAAGTAATATTCTGAAAATGAAAACCTGCTTGGGCCTAGTGGCGGATCTAAATCTGGTACAGCGGGTGCAGAGCACTTGACCCACAACAAGGTAGAGCCCTCTGTTACCAAGAATAAAGAGAATCTTTTAATTTATTTACTTTTTGTAGAAAAGTGATGTAATAACTCTAGGGGTGGTTTGACTACCTATGGGCACTTATTTTTATGGAAAGGTGATCTGATAACTAGTGCTGGAGCTAGTGTATGGGGGGCCCGGGTGCAAAAAGAAAATTTGAATGAGGACTCGCGGGGACCACAGAGAAACCCGCAGGAGGTTCACGGGCCATGGAAGGTCCACAGGGGCCCCTTAAAGGCCAGGGGCCACGGCGCCTTGCACCGGTTGCACCGGCAGTAGCTCCACCTCTGCTGATAACTCTATGGAAAATCTAACTAACTATACTTGGGCTTTTTATTGACCCCTGCAGATACCTATCTTGTATAAAAATGTTGCAAGTTGGGGCCCCCAAATTATTCTGCACCAAGGCCCCCAATGACTAACTCTGCAACTGCTTAGGCTTTTAAAATCTGAAGTTAAACGGTTATATTATGGATACGACTTGTAAACAATAACAGCCTTGGACAAGAAAGCTCTCAGAATGCTTACCTGTACAGCAAAAGGAGCCAGAAATCACAAAAAAATGCTAAATAACAAGACAAAGGTGATTTTAAAATTCATTTAAGTAGTGAGGCTGTTCCGGAATTATTTTCAGGTGATAAACAACAGTTGATATAAGGCTTTGAACGACAGGATTGTGAAAGGGCCCATGAAAAATCCCTTCCAAATAAAGATGGCCATGAAGCAAGGCATAAATCCACCAATGTTTATAGCTCCCCACAAGAAAGTTTGGAAACAACATCAAATCACTTTTATCTGAAGGTGGAGGAGGAAGATTGGATTCTTATAGCCTGTTATAACAACTCACAAGCACAGAGTATCAATCATGCAACCAAATGCTGTTGCATTTGTAAAATATGATTGGCTTGGGAGACCAATTAGCAAAATATATACAGAGGAAGAGTGATTAATATATATTCATACAATGCAACATTGACATTTAAGGAAGATTGAAATAGACGATTGTTGTATGATCCGTACGTGGTCTATGTCTGTGAAGAGTTTTACATTGCAAACCCCTCACCAGTGACAAAGGCTCTCTTTACTAAGCTGTGCTAAGATATAAAACGAATAACTACCCTATAAAATATTTTATTGCGCTTTCTAATAAATGGCATGTAGGATTGCACAATGGTTTGCTAAAGGTTGAGTTGAAAAATAAAGGTATATCCAGGGCCAGATCTATCTTCTTGGAGCCCCTAGTCTGTGAAATGGTAGAGCTCCTGCGTGTGGGTACGCAAGGTATGTACAGACCAATTTTTCCCCCTTTCCTGTTGTAATTCTCTTGTTCTAGGTGGTTACCCCCTAGAAAACAGTCTATAAACTGCAGCATATTATTTTTTTTAAGCCAGGAACCATCTTTTTTTAATGGTGCCCCTCACAGGGAAGCACCCATAGGCGGCTGCCTAGTTGGCCTAATGGGTAATCCGACCATGGGTATATCTAAGTTTCCCTCTCTCTAATCTAACACCTGCTGCTTATATCAGACACACACATTACATGAAGTCATTCTATACACACACAGATTTTTTTTTTTTTTTTTTTTTAAATCTTTAAAAAAAGCTGCTTACACAGACACCTGGTACCTCCCAAAAGAAACACTGCATTTGGGTATGGATTTTAACTCTTTACTGACCTTCAAGCCAGCAGCTGCTCAATGCAGAGATCTACAGATCAGTGACTGTTTCCTCCAGCTTCCTGCTGCAGTGGACGACACATCCCATGATTCCTTCCTGTACAAGCTGCTTTTACAGATTGATAAAATGTATTAAAATATATTGGCTGCATGTAATTGGCCAAAACAAATTATGCTCATTTTTGTTTGGCTATCCAGGGGTGTTAACTCTGAAAAGAAACTGCTTGAAACGCAAGAGATTTAGCCAATATCAAGGTGAGTTTGTTTATTTTGGTATTTTCTCATGCAAAAATGTTTTCATACACTACTGATTCTCCTCTATCACATGCTTCATAATTCAGGAAACTTACATATGCCCCACAAAAGACTTATTAATGCACATATGAAAATGTAATACAAATCAACACGCTTATTAAATTGTGATTCAGCCAATTGAATAGGGCTCTATATAAGCACATAGCATATTTTTTTACAGATGTTTTTAGTTAGTGAACTTTGATCCAAAAGCAAGGTCTTCACTAACTAAAAACTTTTGTAAAAAAAATATGCTGTTTGCTTATATAGAGCCCTATTCAATTGGCCGAATTGCAATTTAATAAGGCTGCAAATGTTTTGGTATATTTAAGGAACCGGCTTTGAATTTGGATGCAACACAAAAATAAGGCCATATAATTGGACAACGCCATTCAAAATTCACCCTTGTACAACCTCCTCTTTTTGAAGATTTACACTATAAAAGGAACTTGGGAGTTTAAAAAATAAAAAAACATAAAGATTATATAAGATTATGGAATCACCATTTTTATTCTGTTGATCACATGGATGGTGTCCTCGATGATTTAAAAAAGACACTGTCTGTAGCGTTTTTTTTTCTCTATGATCTTCTAAATAAATAATTAAACTTATTAATGTAGCAACAATAGTTAAATGATTTGCAAGGCTCATTCCTATTGAGGAAGCAGCTGAAATAAACAGTTCAAAAGCAATGGACGCTGCAGTATAGAATTAGATATTCAGTGGGAAAAGGGGATTTCGCTCGTAGGCTGCCAATAAAATTTTAAGACACAAAGTATACCCACACAATGCTCATCAATGGCCCGTAGACTTGGGTTAGTTTGCTTTGGTATCAAGCTTTTTCTTTGGAGAAAACCTATGAATCATTGTTTATTGGTTCTTAAAACCTTTCAGACCTGTCTCTCTGCCACCACATCCTGTTGATGACCGAATTAGTGTGGAGTCAAAAACTCAGCTGGGAAGGATACTATAATCTTTTAAAATAAATGTAATATTGAATATTGTTACTATACATTATTACATAGGAATTGTATTAATGATGAAAGCGTAATAAAAATGACTAGATACTCCAAAAATGATCTGTTCAACTCTGCTATGGAACATGGCAACAAGAATGAGTCAAAAAAGGAAGAAAGGTGGAGTCTCCAGGAGGTGACAACCTGTTATTCTGGGGATGTCTTAAAAGTAAGTGAAATATACATTTTATATCAGAATTACAACAAGGAGAATATAAAAAATTAAATGTCAACTATTTTAAGTGAACTGGTCTACGTGTAGCCCAAGAGATCTTTTGTTCAAAAGTCCATGCCATTACAGAACATATTGTCTTCTCTAAAACAAAGCCATACACGAAGACTGTTTGGCACTGGATTAAGCCCTTTTGGTGTCATCTTATTTCAAGTACTCGTTGGGTGAAATCTTTTCCCTCCTATTTGCAACCCTACTTCTTTATAAGACTTTCTCATAGTCCTAATATGTCCAAACTGGCCACTTGTACTTAAAAAATAACGACAAAAAAAATGTAAAGCCTTGCAATGCTGTTTGCCACACAATGCAAGGCTCTACCCCTTCGAACTTCCTGGCCTCGCGATGAGCTCCTTTGGCCCTCATTGTGAGCCTCTTTCACCCTCTACTTTACCTGCCTCGCGATGAGCACCTTTGCCGCTCATTGCAATTTGCAGCATGAGCTTTGGCAATGCGCAAGAGCATAACTTTGCTCTCCCTCCCCTGTGTCTCTCCCCCCTCTCACCCTTGTGTCTTTTTCTCCCCACTCCCTCCCATGTGTCTCCCCCGACTCCCTACCCTGTGTCTTTTCCCCCCCACTCCCAACTCTCCCTTCCCTGTGCTCCTGTTGCCATTAATGTGTTGGCGCTCATCGCCAGGCTCACAAATTGCGGCCTCACGCATGCGATATGTGCAAGCCCGCAATTTGCAAGCGCTACAATTACCACAACTATATATGTGATGTTCTCTGAAAACTCAACTGTTAAAAAAAAAATATAATGTAACCTCCCTAACTCCACTAACATTTTCAAATAAGGATATCTATTCTAGTTCTCTAAGCTCTCTGAAATCTACCCATGAAGCAGTCCCCTCACCCTATATCTCTACCACCACAATTACCTCAGCCTTTATGCTCTGACAATATGTATCTCCTCCTATACAAAAGTCTATGTAGAAATTAGCTTTCATGTCTTCAAATCTATGAATGTTATAGATGTGTTATTTCACCCCTAGCACTATGGAAACTGCTGGAGCTCTATAAATAAAATATAATAATACTGTTTAAGGGATGGCCAAAATACTGTATATCATACTTAGGAGCCAGTTGTATTTTCTATTAAGCAAAGCACTGCTCTGTGTTGTTTTCAAATTCCAGAGCGGCAAGAGAGCAGAAACCTGAATATCCTGCCAGAAGAAATTACAAAAATTATAAGTTCTGTTCCCTTCAAACTGGAAATGTAAGAAGTCTAACCATTGACTTGAATAATACACACCATGCAACCTGATTGGTTGCAGTAATGCAAAAGCAAGTGGGCAGTCTATTATACATGTAAACATAGAATGTATTTATTTTAGTTTCTTTGTGAAAAACAATGCATCTTTACTGTGATATAGTCCACATTGGGCTGAATTATGTGGCCTTTTAAGTTTGATGATAGGAATAACAGTTATAGTCTAAAAGAAAAAAATAATACAAGAATTTCTGCGATTAAATTTAAATTGTCTCTAAAAAATCTTTTAGCTGCATAGCTTATAAAGTTGCTTATATTTGTTAGTTTGTTAAATACTTCAAACATATGCAGTTTTTCTTGAACTACACTAGGCTTTTCAGAGGTAGGTGGCTTTCTAGGTGCCAGACAGGATGTTTCTATGAGCACACATGAGTAAACTTTTAGAGATAAGGCTACCAATACTAGCGGACAGAGGCACCTGGGATTTTTTAAGCCTTGACTAGTTTAGACAAATATTAGCAAAAAAATAAAGTTGGCTTTCAAATCTTGGCTAAAGTTCATTTTTAAAGACCCATTGTACTATATATATATATATATATATATATATATATATATATATATATATATATATATATAGTAACAAGGTACCCTTTGATGGTCTGTAAATGGTAGAGACTTCTGGGCTCTATTTATATATATATTTTATTGAGTAGTTACAAAAACACAAATTAAATAGCTTATAGTCAGAAAAATAAACATCTACGTAAACGGGCTTACTTATACTCTGGAACACCCTGACTATAACCTGAGTAGCTTTTTTACTACAGGTTAAATTATAATTAATAAAGAAAACAAACAGTCTCTTGTAGTGCCACCTTGTGGCCAGGATACAAACAGTCCCTTATAGCGCCAGCTTGTAGCCCGGATACAGTTTCTTACAGTATCCGTAGTCTTGTATATAAGGTTACAACTAGTCTCTTATATAGTGCAAGCCTGTGGCCTTTCCACGTCTTCACTTAAATAACCTTGGATGAAGCATAGGGCCCGCCCTTCTCTCCCATATGCTTCACCCCAGGGGCCCTTTGATATTGCAATAGGAACACTGCAATTTAACAGCCTCTTCCCTGGGGTATAATAATTTAAGTAAAAGGTTTCTGACCTTATGGTAAATGGAGTGTCCGTCTCCTCACTAGCTTCAGTCTGCCATGCAGCTTTCTCCAGTCAGGTAACTCAGCAGTGTCCCACAGGTACTTAATAAGGATTTCTTTGCAGATCCAGCAATAACTTTTACTTGCAGCTCCAGAAAAACAGCACTCCAGCATTCAGTATTGCAGCTTCTCAAAAACAGCTCTCTCTGCTCAAGGTTTCTTCCAGCCCCCTCTCTGCTCACACCACAGCCTTTTAAATCCTCCTGACTTAGATCAGGTGTACTGGCTTGATTAGGCCGCAGCTCAAACGCTCCCCTTCTGTTCAAGCATGGATGTACAGCCCTACTCATTCTTCTGCTTATGTAGATCCCTTGCTGGATTCTAGTGCAGGTTATCTGTCCTTGCTGGACACCATTACAATATATATATATATATATATATATATATATATATATATATATATATATTTATATTTATATATTTATATTTATTTATGGCCTATAGCTAATAGCCATCGTATTTTTAGAAAGAAAAGAAAACTAAAAATGTTAGTGTATCAATAGAAACCCAACAAAAAGAAGAAAATAAAGTTTGAAAAATCTAACTGAAATTTCATATTTATATTAATTTCCTATGAAGAACAAAACTTGATGAAGAGAAAAATGTTGAAAGTGTAAATAAATGAAAACAGCCTTTAATTTTATCTACCCATGAAATTTGCAGGGGTTCCGTTCCTGGGGTCCCTGTGAATAATAAAACATGGGTGAATAGTAACTTTAGTCGCCTGGTGACCCTTGGGAAGGGGGCAAGGGGTAGGGTGGAAATCCCCGGGAAGGAAAAGCTGCTTTCAGGCCAACTGTGAGGGTCAAAATGTTCTTTTAGGGTGAGGAGAGTGGGGCTTAGTGTTCCCCTGCCCCTCAGCCAAGGGCTACTCAGCCATCAACACTTGATAGGAATGGGAGAAACGGTGTAGTCCGATAGGATCTTTACTCAAATATGTTGAAAATTACCACTATAAATAGCACACTTGGCAACAGAATCAAATAGAAGATCATTCCTAGCAGGATATTGTTCCCACCCAGACTAGCAATCCAAGATGGAAGAGCCCATGACATAAGCAGTGTCATCTACATTTAGGATTTGACATCTATCTCAAGCAGATGGGTAGAAATATAGATAATAGAATCAGAAATATATATTTGATGGCAAATAAGAACTAACCAGACTCAAATGATCTTCCCATTCTATCTTACAAAAAAGTTTGGGTTATATCAGTCTCAGGATAGCCTTATTCAAACATACTGTAAGTACTATTCATTGTATGAAAGAGCACAAGATTTTATGTTAAAATTATCTATATATTTTTATTTACACTAATTACTAATTACAGCTAGAAACCTAAAGTTTTAAATCTTTGTTTGCATGCAGTATTTCCTGCCCACTGGCTGTTGCATTAGAAGTAAGCAGAGAGACGAGTGAAACGCTGTGCGAGGCTCTGTGGGGGAAGGCTATGATTGATATCACAGCTATTTAGCTAACCTATTTCTTTCCTGATGTAGGTGAGTACCAGTTTTCCATGCCTGCACAGATATATGTGATAAGGGCTACATTTTTGTTTTGTTGGGATCGCTAAGTAAAACAAAAAAGAAAATCACCCCTGCACTCGTTCCCTGAAACTGGAAATATAAGCAGTCTAAGAAAAATCTTCCCATTGACTTGAATTGGGAGACACACCCTGCAACCTGATTGATTGTAATAATACAGATACGGATAAGACTGTGGATAGTCTTTCACACACAAGACAGATTTTATTATATTTTTATCTCAATGAAAAATGCACAGGTATAAAAATGTCAAAAAGGCTTTCAAAGTGCTTCTAGGATATCTTTACAGTGATATGCTCCAAACTGTGCTGAATTAAGTGGCCCTTTAACTGTTTTGACTCTACCACTTAAACTAGAAGACTGTTAACCTTATTTACTACTCAATTTGCACAAAGTAGTATTTTCTCACATTATCCTTACATCTTAAAACTATCAATACAAATCATGGACTCTTGTTCTTACATTCTTCCTTTACTTGGAGACACTTCCTCCTTGAACTTTGATATATTTACAGTTTCAATCAGATCTCAACTCTCCCTTCTGTACTCTAATCAATACCTATTCAGATTATGGAGTTTTTCTTTATAAGTTTGGTCTTTTAGTTCATGCACCAATTTTATCTGCCTTTCTTTACCCAAAATGATTTTATGCTCATTACTTTGTTGTTGTTCAGTCCTTCAGTCATGTCCGACGCACGGTAACCATATGGACACAGCACTTCAGGACCATCTGTCTGGTTGTGCTTATCCATATGGTTTTCTTGGCAAATATATTGGAGTGCTGTGCCAGTCTGACCACTCTGCTATGACCTTCCCATCTTGGGTGACCCTACATGGTATAGCTCACAGCCTCATTGAAGTACAAAAGCCCCCTTCACCACGACAAGGTAGCGAATCAGAAGGGGGCTCATTTCTTACACAGCACCTAATCTTCTGTGACCATTCCCCCTAGTCTACAGTGTTCCTTTAAGCAATCTTTATTGTCTCCACGCCACAAAATGACAATTATGAAAGTAAGGACTTTTCATAAACAACTTATAAAGGAAAGCAAGAGTTATGACCATTCTTTATTTGTAAGAGAAACGACGTCTAACTATTTAAACTTACTGTTCATAACGTCCCTGGGGAACAACTGTAAAGAAGGAGGTAGCTCCATAAAAACATGTAGTTGCAGTTTTATATTGTTTCACATGAAATACGTTATATAAATTTAATTCTATGAATATCCTGTCTTGTTGCATAAGCAATTTTAATCCTTTTATGATGCTTCAATCATCACTAATTGGTAACAGAATGGGTTCCATTGGGCTCATGCCGACTGTTCAGTTTTATTGATGGGTGGATTACACTGCCAAACAAAAACAACAATGTAGCTGTGTCTGCATCCTTTGTGTTCCAGAATTAAGACATAAGTGTATGTATAAAATTACCCTGCCCCTGCCCTCAAGTAACAATATAATAGCGCATTTCTTATTTTTATGTGGATAAACAAATTATCCTTATTCACAACAGAAAGGTGAAAGTCTTCAGATTTTAGAGCAAAGACGTGGCATTACTAAGTATTCGTAAAATGTAAACACATGCATTAAAGGGCCACTTTGGTCATATAGATATGTGGGCTCATTTGCATGTCCCTGCCCAAGTTCCCGGAATGCAGTATAATAACTGTATTTCTCGGAATTCTGAGCTGGAAGCAGGTTTTTTTTTAACCTTATTTTAGACGTTCAAAAGTGAACACAAATGTACTATTTATTTACTGTACGGTGGAGGGCTTCTATTGCTCTTTTGCCCAACATAAATTAGATTGTTTTGGTGAACTAGCTACTCAAAATATTCACTATACAAGCTAAGGATCCAGCCCCACGCAGATGAAAGACAGTTACCTAGAAACAGTGCTGTCTGTGGGTAGGTCTCCTGGTTTGTGTATACTACATCCTGGGCTTTGCTTTAAAGCTATGTTATACAGCAGGCATATGTCTAAAAGGAGCCATGTTTAAAATGGTATTGGATTACAATTGAGGAGCCTTTGTGTACACATTTGCATGTCCTTGCCCAGATTCCCAGAATGCAGTGCAAAAACAGTATTTCTTGGAATTCTAAGCAGGAAATTAGTTTTTGACCTTATTTTAGATATTTAAATGTTAACACATATGTACTATGTATTTAATATATATATATATATATATATATATATATATATATATATATATATAGTGATGTCGCTAACAGTTCGCCCGCGGACTATTCGCAGAGATTTTGGCATGTTCGCGCTCACAGTGAACGGCGAACATATGCGCTTTTTGGTTCGCCCCCTATTCTTTATCATTGAGGAAACTTTGACCCTGCACCTCACAGTCAGCAGACACATTCCAGCCAATCAGCAGCATACACTCCCTTCCAGAGCCTTCCATCTGAAGGACAGCAACCTAAAAAGCCTTTTTTAGGGCTAGAACATCATTTATTTTATTTTATAATTTTTTTCTGTGTAATCTAATTGCATATGCCTGCCTGCCAGCGTGTGTGTGTGTGGCAGGCTAACACCCAACAGCTTATATTGGGCTCAGTGAAATAAAACAACACTTTTTTGACTGTAATAGATTGAATAGCAATTGCCTGCCTACAGGCGTGTGTGTAAAGCCTATTGCATCTACTCTGCCACCTTTTGCCAGTGCACAGTGATACGTCATATCTGGTGCAACCGTAGTGTACAGTGACATAAAACAACACTTTTTTGACTGTAATAGATTGAATATCAGTTGCCTGCCTACTGGCATGTGTGTGTAGCCTATTACATCTGCACTGCCAACTTTTGCCAGTGCACAGTGACACTCATATCTGGTGGCACCTTAGATTGCACTCGCAGTGCCCCAAATTTGAAGTGGGAGGACCGACCAAGCATCTTTTTCCATCTTCCACCGCATATACACGTCCCCTGTTAGTGGACGTAACAGGGTTTAAACCGATAGGAATAGTACTACTTAACAGTACACACCTTATAATAACGCAGACAGAGGCAACGCGTTTAATCTTCCATGCTGTGCAGTGGAAGCCCCCAGACTCTGACCTGTGTATATTCTTCCATGCTGGGACGTGGAAGCCCCCAGACTCTGACCTGTGTAAAATCTTCCATGCTGGGCAGTGGAAGCCCCCAGACTCTGGGAGTCTGAAGAAGAGGAGTCAGAGGAGGAAGGTGGCTTTGAGGAGTAGGAAGACCAAACACAGCAGGCGTCCCAGGGGGCTTGTTGTTACCTTTCGGGGACCCTTGGTGGCTGGGTGGAGGAAGAGACCTTCAATGACATCAGTGAGGACAAGGAACGGGACATGGCTAGCTTGGTTTCCATCCTTGTGCAAATGGGGAGTTTGCGGTTGTGCAAATGGACTGTTTGCAGTTGTTTGCGGTGCATTAAACGCGGGAGATTGGTCTGTTAGTGTGAAGCGGCTGTAACCCTTACACTACCTGATCGATACATCATCATACCTGATGTTTTAAAGCATGTTATTCCAAACAATTTAGGAATGTTAGGTGATTTATGCCCTTTATGGCTTAAAACCAGACTCTGCATCAATTATGTCATTTTCCGTGGGAGTTTTGCCATGGATCCCCCTCCGGCATGCCACAGTCCAGGTGTTCGTCCCCTTGAAACAACTTTCCCATCACTATTGTGGCCAGAAAGGGTCCCTGTGGGTTTTGAAATTCGCCTGCCCATTGAAGTCTATGGCGGTTTGCCGATGTTCGCCCGTACGCGAACATTTGATGAAGTTCGCGTCCGCCGTTCGCAACATCACTATATATATATATATATATATATATATATATATATATATATATATAGTTCACCACAACAATCATTTCATATATGGTGGGTAAAAGAGCAATAGAAGCCCCCCACCATACAGTAAATAAAAAGTACATTTGTGCTCACATTTGAATGTCTAAAACAAGTTAAGAAATCTGTTTCCAGGTCAGAATTCTGAGAAAGACCGCTATTACACTGCATTCTGGGAAGCTGAGCTGGGACATGCAAATGTGCCCACAAATGCCTCGCTCTTAAATCCATAACCATTTTAAACATAGCTGCCTTTAAGCTTATGCCCGCTGCATTACACAGCTTTTATGCAAAGCCAAGGCTGGATTATACACAAGCTGGGAATCCTATCCACGTACAGATGTTTCAAGGTTACTGCCAATCATTAGTATTTTATTTTCTAGTTATTTACTTCCTGAGGTGGGTGGGGACTATGTATGCAGAGAGAAAGCTTTGTCTGCACAATGAGAACAATTATAAATAAAAGTTAAAGTTTTCTAGATATTTTCTAAGATAGTTTGGCCATTATTAAAGCGACTTGGAAGCTTTCTGGATTTCACTAGGAATATAATATACCTATATATCTTTATTTTATTCTATTCTAAAATGGTTTAAAAGCTCTGTTTTTGTCTGCCTAAAAAGCATACAATTTGTTATTGTTTGCGTCTGCACTCTGTAGGTCATGCAGCTCATGAATACACAGACTGTGAAATGCATTGTTTCCAATTAGCCTGTCAATGACCTCTCTCAAGTAGCATGCTGCAGAATATTGCTTCTTAGACATTGCAAACATTGTACATAGAAGTGCACTGTCTTCGTGGGTTGCAGAGGGGAGAAACCAGTTAGAAGCTATTTGTAAGATTTTAGCCAGAAAAAACAGAGCTTTTAAGCACCTAATAGAATAGAAGTGCACAAAGGGATATTATATTCCTATTGACATCCAGAAACATCTAGGTCCCTTTAAGTTTAATCAAAAAACTTTATAGAGAACAAGTTGGTTTCTTCCTGAGATATTCTGCATTATATGTGTAAATATGCACCCCAATATGATCATTTGGGGGAGTGGATCCAACTACTTTATTAAAGAATTTGTTTATTATAGAATTTAAAAAAATAACCAAAATAAATTAAATAATCATAACAGATACCACCATAAAAAGCAACCAAAAAGGCAGAACAAAATTCCAAACAAATGATCCCTGACCAGATAATAATAAGAATAATAGACTGCCTAAGCTCCCCAATAACAAAGCAGTTCAGAGAAAGTAGCAAAAAGAAACTTCATGTAAAAGTTAAAATATTTAGACGTATTCTATTATCTCTAACCTGGAACTTAAGGCTCCAAGCCTCCATACATAAACCATGTCTTCGTAGGTAAGATTTCAGGGGAGTGATTCTACGCGCTCACAATATTAAGCCAAGCCCACAAATTACTTCTTAGACACAGCCACTAGAAAATGAGAACGTCATCATGATGTCAGTAAATAATAGAAGTTAGACGTAATCTGCAATTGGAGACTAAGCATTAACGAGAGCCGACAACAAATGTTTGCCTATTGGGCTGGCACTCTAGACAATGCACTAGAGCATCTGTTTTAATTCATGTTGGTTTTATGATATTAATTAACCCCGTGATGACTGGTATTGATATTACACATAAATAACAGTTCTAAATAATATTTTTATTTGCATATATATGAGTTTGAGGCTGCTGTGCAATCTATTTTAATATCTTCCATGCTTTTAAAATTACAATAGTGTGTGTTTAATTGATGCAACTGCTATCAGAAATGGCGTTAAAACCCTTTGCGAGTCCTATTTACTACTCGTAATTTTTGTTTCAGAAATGTCATACTTTTTTCTGGTTGCGGGTCTGACTTAATTTGCAAGCTAGATGTTTTGTGCAATTTCAGTAATGTCCGAAAACCAATGGAGAGGCTAGCTCTAGGTTACGTCTTTGGCTTGTCCGTAGTGATTGTGGGCGGGTAACGTGCAATCAGGATGTGAGTAGTTAATAAAATATGCGGCAACTTTGCTGACAACTTTAAGTATGTGTAATATTACGATGTGAGCGATAGAACAGGAATAGAAAGGTATTTAACTATAAAGAAACATATTCAGAATTGTAACTGCTCTTGGGGGCTTGCCCTCTGCCAACCAATGAGATCTGCAGACTAATGCACGTTCTCTGCATTTCTTATTACTTTCAATGATGTTTAATTAGATATTAATTAATATTATTATTTAATGCAAAAACCATATAATGTTTACAACATACTCTTTTAAATGCCTGTAAATACAATTATTGTGTTCCATGTCCTTTTATTGTAATCCTTTGAAATCAGCCACCTACAACCTCTATCTCGTCTTTCACTTCTCGGCTCTCAGAAACAAATCCAAAACTAAGAAAGGTAAAGGGATGATTTGTGTCTGTGTGCGAGCCTTGATGAGATTTTTAAGGGATTATAAAAGGGAGCAGATACCATAAATCCCACCTAAAGTACCCAGAGAAGCCATGAACACAAGTCACTGTAAGATTTATGTCTCATCTTGTGACTGACATCTTTATTCCTTACAGGTGTTATTGCCTAAAACACTCACTGATCTTAAGCCCAGAACAAGAGAATGTAGCAACATTACAAGAGAGATCAGTTGTTACCTGTTTTCTGCATTAGGATATGACAGTAGAAAATAAAGACATTGCAGATTTTACTTTGCAAAGAGGGGAGTTCTTACAAAAGTGTATAAGGATTAAATCAACAATATTACACAGAGTTAAGCAAATAAAAATAGATTTCATTAAGAGATCACTGCTCCATGGGTGGAGCACCAGGGCCCTGTTTTGGAGGGGGGCAATGGTATGCATTTTTCTCTCTGATTTATGGGCTCCCTGCCCACTTACCCGGTCCAACCATCCATAACCCCCCCTGACGCTTTCATAGCGCACTCACCAAGCCAGAAATTGTCAGCGCCCGTTTAAGATTTTTTTAAATTTTTATTGAAGCTTCAAGAGGTGACCGTGTGGAGCAGTTCAGCACACTGGGGATATGTATCAGGGGAGAGGTGAGAGAGCAAAATACTGAGGAATGGGTTCTGTGATAGAGGAGTAAAAGGAGATAGGGATGGATGAGTGCTATGTGGGGTTGAATGCTGAGAGAGGATGGCTGTTGAAAATGACTGGATGCTGTATAGGGATGGATGCTATGAGGGATGGTTGCTGTGTTGAATTGGATATTGACAGAGACTGAGTGCTAAATTTAAATGGCTGTTGAGAGGGACTAATTATATATATATATATATATATATATATATATATATATATATATATATATATATATATATATATATATATATATATAGGGGCGAAGTGCCACCAGGGGTCAGAAGAGAGCTCTTCAAGACTTCTCCCCAAGAGTGAGATAGTTAACAACCTGCTCAAAAGGCAGGGCCTGCTGCTACCTCCAGTTGGAGGATTGTTTGGAAGTTTGGAGCCTGTGAAGAGGCAAAGAAATCTTGAGACAGCTCAGTGTGGAGAGAGAGAGAGAGAGAGAGGTCAGTGAGACCTTAAAAGCCAGTCTGGCTGTGCGGAAGTGTGCAGACAGCGCAGTTGAGAGACATTGAGAAGAGTGTCCAGTGTGAGCGGAGAGGTCAAAGAGACACAGCTTCTCTGCAGATGGATTGCAGATCCTGAAGGGAGTGGACTCTAAAACAGGCAAGTGTGCAGGCCTGTGTTTTGCACTGTATTATTAATTACAGTAGAGCAGTGAGGGAACTGCAGATAAAAGTGTAGGTAGTGCTTAAAAGAGAAGCTAGGATTTATTTTCTGTTTTGATTATTTTCTGTTTCCTGACAAATAAACTGCAAGTTCTGTTAAACCATACAATAGGCTCCAGAGTTCTCCATTGTGGTGCTGGAACACAAGGTACATATCCTGAGCGTGTCACAATATATATATATAGTATATAGTAAATACATACTACATTTGTGTCCACATTTGAAAGTCTAAAACAAGTTAAGAAACCTGTTTCATGCCCAGAATGCTGAGATATACAGTTATTGCACTGCATTCTTGGAACATTGGCAGGGACATGCAAATGTGCCCACAAAGGCTTCACTGCTGCTTTATCACACAGCTTTAAGCAAAGCTAAGGCTGGATAATACAGCTAGGAATCCCGCCCACACACAGCTGTTTCAAGATTACTGGTTCTCATCAGCTTGGGGTCTGTTCCTAGCTTGTGTAGTAGATTTGGTGGGGAAGTAGTTCACCGCAACAATAATTTAGTTTATGGTGGGCATTTTCCTGGGGCGACACTGCCCATGCTATTTTATGCAGACAATTTTGTGTAATTCTCTGTCCCTGACTGACGTTGTCTGCTTGACCCTCAACTTTGTGCCTGAAAATCCTGTCCCCTGCCTACATTCTCCAAATTTCATTGACAACATTTACCTGTCTCATCCTGCTGTACCTATATCCCCTAACCCATCTCCGCTCCATATCTCTTCAACCATTCCCTACACCATCTCTAAAAAAACATATATTCTTTGTACTTTCTCCTGCCAATCCCGCCTGTAGAATATTCACAAGATATGTTCCTCTATGTCCATCTCCAAAGCATTATCTTGGTCTAATACATACAACTAACTCTTCTTCCATCCTTCACCTCATACATTGACCCCATTCCAACAAACTCAAATTGCCTACAGACATACCATATTCAATCTTACCCGCACAACACATACCTCTACTCACTTGGTCCAACTCCAATGGCTTCCTGTCTATTATGGTCACCTTTTCAACTTCCTTGTTTGCAAATGTTTACATGACCTTGCACCATAATACCTAGCCATATTAATTTCCTCTTATGTGCCATGACCATCTCTGCAACCCAAATGAATTTCAACACAGTTCAACTCAATCTAATCCTACTTCTGCTATTTCACCCTCTGTGCTTTGCTTCAATGGAAAAAACGCATACTCTACATTCACCAATCTCCACACATTTTCTACCCACATCCTCTCTTTCTAACTCTGTAACAACTTAAATTCTTTCACCTTCCGATCTCTCGGTCTGATCTGCTACACCAATGATCCTGGCTTGCCTTTGTCCCATCGCACAATTTCAGCAAAGCTTTTCATGATGTTATATTTTATAACTATGAAACCAGATATTAAATAGGTTATGGAGGGTAAAAAGGTGATTGAAAAACCTTCCGCTGTAAATCCAGGAAGGTAAGAAAAAAAAAAATCATTCTGAGCACACTAACATTTCTCAAATAGCCAAGATACCTTCTCAGAACTTTTCAGTAATCAGTATTTCTACTGTTCCTAAAGATTCTGGGTAGTGACATACTAATGAGACTCAAAACGAACCACATATTTGCCTCTGGCCAACGAAACATGGGATCCATAGGCAAAAAGGTGCTTTGTTTTGAGCCTCATTTGCATGTTAATACTCAGAATCCTTAGCAACAAGCCAGTGGCGGAGCAAGTAAACCCAGGTCCAGGTACTAAATAATTTGGGGGCCCTCTCACAACATATACCGTATATATATATTATAATGATAAAATTGGTAGGCCAATAAAAAAAAGCAAAATTTCAACCCCTCTCGCCATTATTAAGTCCCAGACATCTGTCAGTACCAGCGTCTCCTTTACTAGGGTGGGCTACGATGCTTTGCATCCACTACAAAGAACCACTGTGGAAAAACAGGTCTATCAGACTGCTTGAAACATGCATACTTAGAATGATCTTTTATTCCAAAATTATAAAAAAAACAAAAAACATCTTGGATAAAAAGGTACTATACACAAATGTTAATAAATACTTTATTTACTAAGTGCATCATCTTTGACCCCTTCGGGCTCGTAGGGCCATATTTTCTTTATAGAAAGACAAAACAAAAACATTTCCAAGTGGAACTATTTTTGATCTGCTATATCTGCATTAGTAAATAGTAAATAAGTAGATTAGACAAGTAATGCTCAACAGACGATCATGGGACTTGGATAAAAGAAAAGTCTTGATCTCAAAGGCTGTCCCAATGAAGACTGGCGTTAACCAGCTGGTTCCCAGATGAGAAAGGTTGAGAGCCAACGGAGCAGCCAACAATATCTTGCTGACCATCTTCTACAGCTCATAGAGGAAAATATCCTTCTAAATAATGCAGTGTGTCTGGTGGTGCTAATCCCTTTTCTGGTGGTTCTCTGCGAGGACAGGAAAAAAGACGGGTGAGTTGAGAAAGAGGGAAGAATGGGGTGTCAAATCTAATAATGAGGAAAGATTGTCCCCTTAAACATGTCACTGAAATGATTGTAAAAAGGTTATTTAATAACCGACCGGTAAATAATTATTGGATTACAAAAGGTGTTCCAGAGAAGATTTGGGTTGTGGCCAACCAGCTACTGGCTCCAATAATGAAGAGAACCACTTGGAGTAGAAACCAGAATTAATTAATTAAGGTTGGTTTGTTCTCTGATGAGCACCTTTGACTTAGTTATTTTGTATATGCTAATTACCCTTGGGGTTTAGTCTTCCTAAGGGTGATAGGGGACTCGAGACGTGGACCCCTTGCTCACTATGTCTTAGGGAGTTCAGCTGCACCTCAATTACGAGGCCCATAAAGGCAGAAACTCGTCTGGGGTTTGCTGTTTCTCCTGTTCAGGGTAGAATTGCCTGGTATTTCGGTGCTGGCTCACTCTTGAGTGGGACCAGACTGATATGCTACAGGATATTTCTCCCTGTGAAGGGCGCAAGTGAGCTCAAAGAGGTTGCTATCATTATCATGGCCATAGAACTAACCTATTAAGGTTGGTTCGTTCTCTGATGAGAGCCTCTGACTTCGTTATTTTCTATAAACCAGAATAAATCCCTGAAAAATAAGATGCAAAAAGCCATATATGAGTAATAGGTGCCACACAGAGCAGGCCATTTACAGCTTAAGTACCATGTAGTGACTATTTATTGTACGTATTTATTGAATGTATTGTGCAAGCAGCACACTCATTTCTGGCAAGGCATTGTGATTTAGCACCGATCAATCTGCTATTGTAGAATAAAACTTCATGATACACTTCAAAATAATTCTGTATCGGAAGAGCTCTAAGAAACATACTAACTACTTGGCATGTGTCTTATTGGTAAGTATCTGTTCTCTTAATTGTAATTTTCTGATTTTATATATTTCACAATTGACATGTTAAATCTTTGTCTTTTAGGGAGGTCAGACAGAAGCACCATTGGGAGGTAAATATGGGGATGGAGTGATACCGTTCATAGGACAGTGATTGGGTAGGGTAATATGGAACAAGCCTTCTCGATCGCTACTGTGTTGTGGTGAAAGGGCTTGTGTACTTCAATAAAGCTGTGAGCTATACCATGAAGGGTTACCCAAGATGGACAGGTCATAGCAGAGAGGTCAGACAAATTGCTGTCTACTGGAACTCCAGTATCTTTGCCAAAAAAACCTTATAAAGACAGATGTGCCTGGCATGCTGTGGTCCATATGGTCACAACTGAATGACTGAACACAATATGGAACAACAAGAGGACTTTTCTACCATCAAATATATTAATTTACTAGCGAATTGCCCGTCAAAAAATGACGGCAATCAAATTGTAAGGTAGCTAATGCTGTTTGGTGTGTAATACTAAAATATATAGTAGATGAATAAATGAATATACTTTACCTATTTTGAAGCATTGTGTTGAAGAGCTGACAATCTGTTTTCATATTGCTGCAGCATTAGTGGCGTGTAGCTGCTGTGTAAGCGTGATGAATGCGTGCAGTGTAAGAGTGTGCGTGCGCGAGACGAAACCGTTAGCGTAGTGGTGTACTTCCGCATTGGCGTAAAATGGCGGGTTATCTGTGTTATGGGTGTTTGCGGATTAGCCGTCGGTGCTTCGTGGTGTTTTTCGAGTTTCGGGTGTTGTTTTGCGAGTGTGTTGTGGTGTTTTTTACGTGTTGAGAGTGCTGTAGCCTCGTTTTCGTTTTGTTCGGCGGCCATTTTTTCTCTCGCATATCAAATTTTTTATTGTCCAAACTCTTTTATTTTTATTGAAACGAAGGTGTAAGTTGCATTTTTGAGGTCCTGGATGCTCCCTGTTGCTGCAGATAAGGTTTTTATGTATGTGCTGTGTGTATGTATTGTGTTTTTAATTTTGTAATGCGTGTGAACGTGTGTGGTATGGTGTTTGCGAGTGTCGTAATGTGTGTGCCGTGTTATTTGCGTTGCAACGTTTATGGCCTCCAGCCCATGATGCCATGTCCCCCCAGGCTAAGCCTTCATGTCCCCCAAGGCCAGGCCTTCATGGGCCCGATCAGACC